>JANSTQ010074107.1:0-14821 GCA_026167885.1 Bergia puertoricense | reverse complement strand
CCCCACTTTGTAGCTTTTTAATGACGAAGCTAGACAAAAGTATTTATTAACACAAGCTATATTAATTTTCTGTTTCATTGGTCACTATTTAGCTTTGAGGTCACAATGACACATTTTTGGAGGTTTCTTAACTGTGTTCAATTATAACTAAGTGACATTAATGCAACCGAGGTCATGCGCACAATTCATGCGCACAGAGAAGATATTTCTCTACTCTATGTTACTATAATACTCTGTCATTCAATAGTTTTCCGACAGTTCATATTGGTCCTTATCTTGGGTAACTGGATAGCTCTTCTGATCTTATTTTCCAGTTCTTGCCCCACACTACCAATTAAATCCTGATTCCTACTTTTTTGGTTTAACATAGGAGTTTACTACAGCGATTAATATATCTGTTTCGTTTATTTAAACGTTGGACTGACACTCGCGCGTCTTAACCCTATCTGGCATACTAATTAACTAACTAACCTGGTATACTAATTAATTAGGGTGTTACCAGATAATGATTTATCTAATTAGCCTTTTGTGATGTCATATGACGTCACAGGACGCCATTTTGGATTTCATGGCCGCCCTCTTGGATTTTTTGAAGAGTCCCAAAATCACCGACAAAGGACAAAATGTGTTTGGAAACAGTGAAAATACATTTGAAACGTGCAAATTTATAATTCTAATGCAAAAATAGTGAAAAAAAGTTTTTTTGAAAAAAATAACTGAAAAAGTTTTCCAGACCTGTCACTGGAAATGTGGTTTCCATGGCAACGGCTTAATTAAGTGGAACAAATACGGCACGTCAAATGATTCTCCAAGAAATTTTGGGAAAAGTCACCAAATATCGTGCCGGATCTACTACGGCTGCTGAGTTATAGTGCTTTGAAGTTGGCGCGGGAACTTTCTGCCACCCCCCCGGCCAGATAGGGTTAATGTCTCGGTACATACTCGAAAACCAAAAGTGATAAATGTAAAATGGTTTTGCCTTAGTAGAAGGCAGATAGTGTAGAGTGTTTATAAATAGCGTTCTTTCGTGCTGTTCAACAAATCTTTGTTATGAGCTAGGTATACAATCCGGCGCCCGCCAGATAAACTTCCTAATCCGTTTAAAGCTGCTTTTTGAGTTGTTGTTTGTTTGAATCAAAATTCCATAGTCTAAGAGTCTGATGTAAATGCGCGATGCTATTGGTCGGAATCAATGACGTGATGCACGCTGACAGGGCCAATATTTTTCGATACAGCAGGGCCAGTATCTGCAACCGCTGTCAAGCAACTGAAATTGTTTTATTTTTGGTTGTTTTTGCTGCATAATAGCCGAAAACTCGGCTTCTAAGTTGGGAACAGCAACAAGGGAAAAGAAGACGAAACTAGTTAATAATTTAATACCACAAAACACAAAGAACTCATAAAATTTTGCCTTTTTGTTTCATTGCGTTCATCTCACGCACTTTGCTATTCCAATTGAGAAAATTATTGTTGCGCTATTTTTGTATCAGCTATACATCACTCGTCTGAAAAAGTGCCCTCAAAGTTTCACATACGCCCTAGGCTCTGCCTCGGGCGAATGTTCACTTTTCGGGCACTTTTTCAGCCTCGGGCCAGTATAGCTCGATACATAAAGCGTAGAGGGGGGTTAAGTATTTGTAATATTTCTGTGATATAACGAAGCACACCTTACTGCCTGATGGGGCGGCACTAAACACTTTCATAATGAAAACTGCCGGCGCTGCAGAAGGAAAATTCAACATCTCGCACATGTCACTGTGGAAGCCGAAAGTCGTTCTATCCCTCGAAGTGCAGATTGGCCTCGAAAGAAAGCTGGCCAGTTGACATATAAAGAACTTGTGCTTTGAGCAGGTTCTTCTCTATAGAACGAAACTCGCTCGGCTGAAACCAGTCATTTGTGGAGAATCACTAGCCTGGAGGAATCAGGGCGGCCAAGACACATCTTTATTACCCTCAAAGAGCAGTGAACAAGACTTCTAGCGGAAAGTCAACAACATGTTATTCAAAAATGGAAACCTGGTTCAGATCTCGGCCAGAGATAACTCAGTGCAATACTCTAAACGCGTGGTTGAGTGTAATTTGATTCCCGCAAACTACAGAAAAGCGAATATGATGTTCCTCGATCCACTGAACAAGTATCGGGACACTCGGACAAAGGCTGACAGTTGCCTGGCGAAAACTGGTCTGGATGGGGCAAAGGAGGGAAGACGTAAAAAGAAAAATCAGAGGCTGAGCATCTTAAAGTTGAACAACGTTCACCGAAATGTTACAATCAAACCCATGTTGAACATAAAATTGTGCCTTCCCCTCCCCTCCCCTCTGTGTTTACATGAATTTGCTGCGATGCACAATTATAGTTGCGATGGCGTCTGGATGTCAAGGGAAGCGTGCATGTGCAATATGGGTTTTATTGAAACAGTTTGGTAAAAGTTATTCAACGTTAAGTTGCTCGGCCTCGGATTTTTTTTCTGCCATTCACTCTCCTCCCCCAAGCGTTTAAATGGATTTGTTGCAATGCACTCCGTTATGCTTGCGATGGCATCTGGGATTCAAGGGATGCTGGCATGTGCTATATGGGTTTGATTGAAACATTTAGGTGAAAGTTATTAAGAGGTGAAATATCCGAGACGAACTATAACTTGTTTAGAAAGCACTAGAGCCTCCATGTTTTGCCAGCGGTTGTATTTATAGTAATTGTCGATTGAGTCATCTCGAAGTCATCCTTCCACCTTTCCCCTTCTGACCTTTCAAGCGGCAACCAGATAAGATTCAATCCCCAGCTCAGTCGCAGTTCACACGCACACAATGCTTTCCTTAACAGGATGTGCGCTGCCTTTCTGATTCTCGAGCTATCGACCATTCATTCTAGCGAAGGTAACAGATATATACTTCTCGTATTATCATTCCCATTTTTCACAGATCAATATTCCAAAATTACTAAGTGTCGTTAAGGGATATTGCACATTTACAGGTAATCCCATATAGTAGATTTGTCTATGATTGAGTTGCGCCATTTGAAGAGCTCAGAGCGACTTCGGTTACAAAGACAGTAAAAAGACGGTCTTGGTACAATATTAGAGTTTTTAAAGTTAGTAAACAGCAATAATATAAATCCTAACAATTTCGAATAAACGTTATATCAGGGTTATATAATGAATTAACCGTATTCCAATCATACACGTTCACTACATCACTTTATAAATACCAGAGGAACACAGCACGGTTGTCCCTAATTACTTAAGGTTACAACTCAATCTGGCAAAAGATCAAGTGTTTTGCAGTTGAAAAATCGATCGAAATTCTGTTGCACGAAGGCAAGACTGAAGTGATTCGTGCGCACAATTAACCTAGCTGATCTTGTGCTCCTTGCGAATGTTTAAGAATTGTTTAACTTCGCTTTTCAAGCATTTTAAAATTCGGATTGGACTACCATACATACCTTAAGAACCCCAGACCAGCTGGTTTTGTTAACGAAGAGCAACCAAGTAATTTTTTAAAAAAACCTTTATATTTTGACAAAATATTTTTGACCTGTGTCGGAATTTGGCGATCACATCCGGAAATTTTCGGAACATTCTGAAGAGCGTGAAAATGTTTCCCAAAACGTTTGGACAATTTCCAACGTTTTCCGAAAAAATAATGAAAGGTCGTTAAAATATTCCAAGTTCGTTTGGATTTCCGAACTCTTCCGAGGGTTTTCCAAAATTTTTGAAAATCGTGAAAACCTCGTCAGAATACTTCTAGCACACTTGTAACAATTAGAAGAACCTACAAAGATTTTCCGAAATTTTTGCCACTGCATCGGTTTCATTAACAATAACACTAACACTATCATCGGAATCAATATCGTTATTACTGTCACTGTCATTTTAAATTGTCATTATCATTGTCATTATCATTACCACTATTATTGTCGAGGTCATTGCATCAGTACCATTAACAGTAACACTAACATTATCGTCACTATCATTATCGTTATTACTGTCAATATCATTGTAATTTGTCATTATCATTACCACTATTATTGTCAAGGTCATTGCACCAGTATCATTAACAATAACACTAACACTATCATCGGAATCAATATCGTTATTACTGTCACTGTCATTGTAAATTGTCATTATTATTAATTTGTCATTATCATTACCATTATTATTGTCAAGGTCATTGCATCAGTATCATTAACAATAACACTAACACTAACATCATTGGAATCATTATCGTTATTACTGTCAATATTATTGTAAATTATCATTGTCATTACCATTACCATTATTATTATCAAGGTCATTGCTTCAATATCATTAACATTACCATTATCATGTCATTATCACTATGACTATCACTATCACTATCACTATCACTTTTGCTATCACTATCACTATCATTATCATTATCTCGTCTCAAAATTTTATAAACTCGAAAGACTTCTTGATGAGTAATTAACAATTCTTTCTTATAAAATGAACTCTTAATTTCATTACCTGCAAGATCACACAATTTTTAGGTAATTGGATTTATTATACCTCATCAACAACAAAGACTTCTTCAGTCAAATTTGGTTCATATCCTTTATCAAAAACCTTCCTTTAAATTTTGGCTTTCTTCCAACAAGTATATCTTTCTCATTCAAGTTAAAATAAACAATACCCTCATTGGACTTTTTTTACGCCTCGACTGGGGTCATTTTATTAACCTGTGTTTGGTATTGTTGTATGCTTTGAACAATTCAGACAGGAAACTCAAATGCTGTGTCGTATCTCGTGCGGCAAATTCTTTCCCCATTCGGGATTTATCGTACAATTCCACCTCTCAACGACTGATGATTTCTCTTCATTATCAGTCGAATACAACTCGATATTTTCTTTTCTAAACAAGTCTTTGACGTACTTGTTATAAAATCAGCGCCGCAGAGCAGAGAGGGCTGGGGGGCTATAGCTCCCCTCCCCTCCCCCCTCCCCCCCAATATTTTCAAAATTTTAAAGAATTAGTGAGAAAAAGTGTGTTCAACCCCCCAATATTGAGTCAATAGTCAGTCCCCCCAATCTCAATGATCTCCGCGGTCCCTAAAAATTCTGTTCCTTTATCAATCCAGACTTTTCTGGCTTTCTTCCACTATTCTTGAATACTTTATCAAAGGATTTTGCAACATGTTTCACCTTTCTTATTCTTAAGGGGCTCAATGTATTTCAAGTATCTGATCTGTGTTCTTTGAATCATATCTAATATAAGTTGTTTTTCAAGAGGATTATATGGTCCAGCATAATGATAACCAGGTAGAGTTAAACCTCCTTCTGGATTTGGTAATTTTCCTATTGCTTTATGAATATCAAAACCAGTTCCATAATATTGTTTATAAATTTCTCTTAAATCACCATTGGGTTTTTCTTTCACTCTTTGGGCGTAATAATGAGTTGGAACCCAGCCAACCACTCCCTATAGGATGAATATTCTCCGCAAGATTATCAAATGTTTGATTAACACCTTGGTCTATCATCTTTCCGGTTATATTTTTTTGCATAATTTGAATCAGTTCTCTTTGTTGCGTCACTTTTTAAAGGATTGTTTGCACCTACTTTTCCCACTTCATGCAATCCTTTTATTCCTGCTGATAATAATGCGTCACTTAATCCGCCCCACTTAACGAGGGCTGAATTAGTTTAAATTATCCTTAACAAATCTAGTTTTCGTTATTCCTCATGATGCACATTTTACTTTCAATAAGTTTTGGTTATTCTTTGTTTTACTATATGTTCAATTCCTGGCACATTTGAAGTGTATTTCCTTTCTCTAATACAGTAAATGTCCATTTTTTATTTACTTAAAATAAGAAAATTTAACCAATCAGAACACATTTGAAGCACTTCTTACTTGGTTGAAATATTCTAAGTACTTTTTGTGGGGAGATATCGTTTTAGGAAATATGTTCACGGAAAGTTTTGTGCTGAAAAACAATCACTAAACGTACACCAATACCGTAATTTGAAGTTTTCATCTTTGAAGTTTATTTGTTTTGTCCAAACAGCCAACAATTGTCCCCAGCTCACTGCTCCTTACCATGGCTTCATGATGCGTTGTGTTAATACGCCTGGTTCTTATTGCAACTTTTCTTGCAACCGAGGCTACACTTTATTTGGTTCTCAATCACGTGTTTGCCTCTCAAATGGAACGTGGACAGGAACAAAGAGTGAATGTCGAGGTAGGAAATGTTACGCCGCAAAATGTAACTACCTTGAGACCAGAACTAGTATCGATAACATCATTTTTTTTAAAAGTTATTACATTTTGCGTCAAAAAGTTGTTACATTTTGCGTTAACCGAATTATTACATTTGCGTCAACTTTTGTTACATTTTGCGTTGTTACATTTTGCGTCAGTTGTTACATTTTGCGGCGTAACAGGAAAAACACTATCTTCTTTTGTATACCAATCAACTTTTACTAAAGTGTTTTAAACTTCTTAACTTGTTTTTCAAAACTGTCTGCAGCTGCAATGTTTGCTTCTAGGGGCCTAATAAAGTTAGTATTTTGAAAACATTCTCATATGAATTGAAAAATCATTAAGAATAATAAAATAAAGTACATTGCCATACCAACCTACATCGTCCGTACCATACTTGCAGTGTGTAAACAAAGTTGACTTACCTTATTGACAATGTTTTTGTACAATGCGTTTCGATAGATCTAGTTAATTGCCAACCAGACTAACCTAGGGCTAAGCAAAGCTAGGTGGACAATGTATATTTAATTGCTCAAACAAAGTGTTGAGATAGAAAAAACATCAAGAAAAACTGAAACACAAATGAAGAACAGAAGGAATTCACTATGTGGGACTGATATAGGCGGCAACATATAAATAGTTAATCTCTCCGAGTAATGGAGAAACTGTGTAATCTTACCGTGATACCAGTTAAAATATTTCCCTCAGCCATCAGATCAATGTCAGCCGTTGATACCATCACAAAACGATCATCTGATTGTTGTGAATTGCAGTGGTAGCCATTACGATGCTTGGTGTAACCTGTCGTGTTCCACCGGGTATGAAATAAGAGGGAATTCCTCAAGAGAGTCTCTTGCAGTAAAGAGCCTACCACTCGGTAAATGGAGAGTTTCGATGCCCACGTGTGAAGAGCTGTCAAGTTTTTATTTCTTCAGGGTTACCATGGTCCTTGAAAATTCTGGAAAGTCCTTGAAATTGGAAAAACTCCTTAATTGAAATAATCGAAGACCTTGAAAATCCTTGAATTAGTTGCTGGATGCACCACAGGGAAAATTGTTAAAACCTTGGATTTAAAATAGGAAAAATGAAAACCATGAAACACACAACAGCACATGCCTCCAAATTAAATATGCTAAAAACTTTAATTTTATTTTGTGCAAATTGTCCTTGAATCTGCTAGAAAAGGTCCTGAAAGGTCTTTGAATTTCATGTTGAGTTAAGGAAGGGAACACTGATTCCTTGTTTTACTGAAATGACACACAAACATGCTTTTATGGCCCTAGGCCAGGTCAATTTTTAAGTTAAGTTTTTCATCTATACGTACCTCGGTGTTTATAAACTATTGTTGAAGTATTCATCAACATTATAATTATTTTTTGTAAACCCAAAGCTAAAACCAATCAACCTGTACTTAATGTATTAAACCAAATATGGACTACATTTTTATTATGGGATTCTGATAACCTACTTCCTCAATTTAAAAGATACTTAATTTTCCCATTCTATTTACAACTGTTTTGGTAAATATAATGCATGTAAAGTTTGAATAAAGACTTAAATGTTGAATGTCATAATTTTTTCAATTCACTTACGAAAAGGGTATGTGCAATCAACAACAGTCATTGGTAGTGACAATATACGATTAAAATACAACTTATTCATTTATCAGGTAAATTAATGACTTGCTTCTAGTTATAATCAACTGGTAGTAAATACTCTTAAGCATTTCTTAATTATTCTTAATTATTTTTACACAGCAATATCCTGTCCGACCATCCCCATCCCTCCTCATGCAGTGTTGCGTTCGCCGTGCTCCAGCAGGTATAACCACGAGTGTACTCTGGAATGTACAACGGGTTATAAAGCGACCAAGGGGAACAAAACACGCACGTGTCTCGAAAATGGACAATGGAATGGAACGAATCTCACATGTACAGGTAGTGGAACGTGTTAGCACAAGTCAAACTCTCTTTCACCTTGCCTAATGTTTCTAACCTAAAACTTGAAGCTTGGAAGGAATTAAAATAAAGCTGGCGCTATATGTAATCCAGTTAGGAACACATCTTTGGACATTGATTGGATTATGTTATCACTTATAATTTATGCAAAGTTTGTTCTGTTATTTTCTTTTCTACTTTTTTCTTGAATTTTTCTCTTTTTTTAGGATAGTGTGTTTTCTATTAAGTGCAACTTACTGTCATTTTGCTAAAAAGTTTGAAAATTCCAAGATAATGGACGTGTCAATTGGAAACAATTGTTGCCATAGCAACAGTTCTCAATTAAAACTTGATTGTTGTAAAGAAAATTAATTAGCTAATTCAAAGCTGCTTACATGCTAAACAGCCAGATTTCTTCCGTAAACATTTGAAAATCACGGGGTTTCTGACTGACCCTTTTTCCCTTCGCTGATTTGTCAGTAAAACTAACTTGAAAGCTCTACGGCTAAGGGCAAAATAGCGTAGTTTCATATTCTCTGTTAGATAAAATACTTATCCTCACGGTGCCCGGATGTAAGGTAATTCTTCAGTCATTGAATTTCCAAAATTTCCGTAAAATGGATTAGGAAGATTCAAGTGAATACCTTGCTGGTGACCATTTCTTTCTTTTCTTTGAGGTGGAGGAAATTACTTGTATTTGGTTCAACTTGTAATCCTTGAATGACCTGTCAAAGCTTTTAAAACTAATAATATTCCCATTGATGCTAACAAGGTACCAAGAGAACCACCTTCTTGCTATGATTTAGTTAGTTTAATATTCAATCCAGATCTTGATGAGGAGCTTTTAAAATTTGTTCTTTTTGTTTTTTGATGAGATAATCTTTGTATTGTATTAATTTTTCTACTTTATCTTGTGGAACGGAAAATAATCCAGTTTTACTCTCTTTCGGAAGGATTTTATCAACACCATAACTAGCTAATCCACTTAATGCTCGTGTTGCTGGAGGAGCGGCTGCTTTTGCAAGCCAAGGAAGAGCCATGCTTCCAACCGTTGCTAGTGACGGTATTAATGCTCCCAAGAATCCACTTTCTTGTTTGCTTATTTGTGCTGAACCTATTTTGATATTAGTTCCTTTTCCACTTGCCTTACTTTTTTCTATCTTTGCAATTTGGCGTTGAGTTAAAAATATTGCATCATTTCCTGTCAGTTGGTTATATTTTAATCGAAGTGTGATTGGTGCTCTTTTTTGGTATGATTAAGTAATTTTGCTTTTTGTCCATTCGTAAAATTAACATTGTAATGCATGCAAGACATTTTTATTATAATGAATAAAACATTCATTATTTTTGAAATTTTTTGAAATTTAAGACCTTATCATTAATTCTCCACTTGAAGAGAAAAGTTTGACTTCTTGTTCATAAAGAACTAATGCATATATGCTGTATTAAGTCAGCGTTTGTCCCACCACTTAGTTTATATTTAAATGTAAGTTTTGTTGTTCCATCTTTTATGTCTTGTTTTTGATTTCGAAGATCAAAGTAAATAAATGGAAAAATGGTTTCGAAATTCGTTCTAGTGAGTAAAGTTCCTCCTTGATAATTATTTTCACTATATGTATAACGCAGTACATATCTAAAAGCTCTTGACATTTCCGTGTTAACTTGATACCCATTTTCAGGATATTGCTTACCACTTCCAACTTCTAAATGTCAAGACACAAGTTTCCGATTGTTTGCAACATTAAAGGTGTTGTATAAGAATGGATTGGCTGTTGGATTACTTTGGTTTGCATCATTTGAAATCCAACTAAACACATTTCTTGGTTTATTTATTCCACTTGTCATTTTAAAAGTACCTACTTGCTGTCTCATTGAATTAGATTGCTCAATCATTTCTCTGAGATAAGTCCATTTATGTGGTTTCAAATATTTACTACATATTCAGTTTGTCCAGTTCCATCAAAAACTATTCTTGGTACAAACAATTGCTTTTGTAATAACAACTCGATAATCATCTCCTGCTTGCCAAATTAAATTATTATCATCTTCTAAGGTTATGTTCAACTCTATTTTCATATTTGGCAAAAGTTCATCTTCTAATGACTCAAAAAATGAATATCTATTTAAGCGGAATTTCAGTGTTCACTGTAAAACTTGTTCCAAGGCTTGGCATTCCATACAAAAGTTCGAAACAGAAATATATAGGTTCATTAGTGAATATATATCGAAATCTCGGCAATCTATCTGCTATAGTTTTGGAATCTCCGTATACACTGTATATGGGCCACATTTTCTGTCAAAATGGATCAAAACACATCAAATTCCCCAGGGTATGGAGACTTGACAAAACTGTCTGGAATTCCCCGATAAACAGGACAATCACACTTAGGTTTAATCTTTCCCATGCGTGGGATCGTGTGCTGCGTGGGCTGCCTCGCCACCTGTCACGTGACAATCAGAGAGCGCTATTTTTAAAGCGCAGTTAAGCGAAATTTGCGTAATAGAGCAGCTAACACCCTCTGCAACAATAAACTGCCGCCATCGAATCTAAACAAAGAAGAGAGAAAGGCTTTGTCTCAACTAACAAAGGACGAGAATTTAATTATTCTTCCAGCCGATAAAGGAAAGTGCGCGGTCGTTTTGAATAAACAAGATTACGAAAACAAATGCCTGTTTCTCTCCTGAAAGACAAGAAAACTTATAAACCTATTGGCTATAACACTACGTCTGGCTTTCGCAAGAAGGTCACGACATTTACCAGCAAACTTTTCTCTAAGAAAGTCATCAACATTGACGAGAAGCTAGAGGAGATTAGATCCACCCTCTGAGCCCACGGTTCCAGCGTTTTTCCAAGATACACAAACCAGAGCCAATTCCTGTACGACCTATTGACAGTAGCATTGGGTCTGTTACTTATAATTCGGCTAAATACGCGGCAAGTATTCTAAGTCCTTTGGTTGGACTCATCATATCAAAAACACCGAGCACTTCGTGGAGCAAATTAAGGGCCTTCGACTACAGTCTGATGAGACCATGACATCATATGACGTCAGCGCTTCGTTTACATCCATTCCACCAGATGAGGCCGTAAAGGTGATGCGCAAGGTCCTCGAGAAAGACAAAAACCTTCAGGACCACACCAAGCTAAACATTGATCAGCTTGTAGAAATGGTAGATCTCTGTTTGAAGACGACTTATTTCTCTTTTAATAGGAAGTTCTAGAAACAACAACGTGGCTGTGCCATGGGATCGCCTGTATCGCCCATTGTAGCTAATCTATGCATGGAGCCTTTTGAGCAACGGGCTATCGACTCATACCCTGGTTCTAAACCTAGACTCTGGCTCCGCTATGTAGACGACACTTTTTTCATCATAGAGTGAGCTGAAATCGACCGTTTCTTTCAGCACTTAAACCAACTAGATCGGAACATCAAATTCACCCAGGAGCCCTGCAAAGATAACTCCCTCGCCTTTCTGGACTGCCTTGTCACTGTACACAATGATGGTTTGCTGACCTCAAGGGTGTATAGAAAACCTACGCATACCAACCAATATTTACAGTTCGACTCACACCACCCTCTCATTCATAAGCTTGGAGTGATACGGACTCTCCACCACAGGGCGGACACTATCCTCAGTAACCAGAACGAAATCCCAGAGGAAAAGGAGAACATCAAGAAGGCACTGAAAAGCTGCGGTTATCCTGACTGGGCTTATGTAAAATCCCTCAAGAAAGACCGGAGAAGTGAAACGGCGGGAGGACCGTCAAGAAAAACCCGTGTTACCATCCCTTATATTGCGGGAATCTCGGAAAAAATCAAAAATGGTCTCAAGTCTTTTGGAATCAGCGCGCCCTTTAAGCCCGTGAACACCCTGCGAAGCACATTGGTGAATGTAAAAGACCGAACCCCAGTTGACAAACGTTCTAACATTGTCTATGGAATCAGGTGTGGTACGCGAGGGTGTCACGTGACCTATGTTGGAGAAACAAAGCAAGCCGTACGGGTACGCATACAGCAGCAGAAGAAGCCAACTAACAAGGAAAATCAACAATCTCTCTGTCTACATTCATCTCAAGGACAGTGGTCATACGTTCGATAATGCTGACGTCACCATACTGGACAAAGAGGAGGACTGGATGTGGAGGGGTGTGAGAGAGGTTGTGTGGGAAAGGATGGAGGCACCATCTCTAAACAGAAAGGGGGGACTTAGGTTTAATCTTTTCCATGCGTGGGATCGTGTGCTGCGTGAGCTGGCTCGCTGCCTGTCACGTGACAATCAGCTGTCACGTTACTAACTTTCATCCCTGATGAAGACCGTAGGTTGCGGTCGAAACGTCGATTCAAGCAAAAAATTTTTTTCCAGTATTTGATTCAATCTCTGTATAAATATACCAATCCAAAAACATTCTACTGATTCTTTTTCTGCATGCTTTTTGTAGCTCTTATTTTTCCCCCAGATTCAAATGTAAGAACCCAATACTTAATTTGTAAACAAAAATAAAACCAGGAAATAACATATCCCAGCCTACTCATCGTCAAAGTCGACACTATCAGATGTCTTTTTTCCCAAGAACACTCAGACCCTGGAACAGTCTTCCTTTGGAAACAATTGAGTCCCATTCTGTCTCCTCCTTTCGCGGGAAACTGGATAACTTTCGATGACTCCACAAGTGAAATTTGAACATATTTGTCCTCTTTTTTTTCAAATATCATGTAATATCACTCTTATTATTATGTTTATTATGTTTATTATGCTTATTATCATATTAACGGCCGCTAGCGCTGACCCTTGTCAAGAATCATCTTTTTAGATGGAGGACAAGTAACGGAAAATAAATAAATAAATTCATAATTTAATACTTTGAAAAGAAAGCCAACATATGTTCAGCGTCAGTTTATTAAGTGTAATTTCCTTTCTCCAATAGGAAAACCAGATCAATACCACATTTTTTAATCAACAACTCTATTACCGAACAGTAAGGGAGACTCGTGCAAATTTCATGCATTTAGATTTCATGTATTTAGTTTTCAGGAAAGTTCTTTGCATCAAGTTCTTTCAAATTGAATGTACAACGCAATCCATGCAACTTGCTCACTTTATGCCAGAATACCAATAACTTCCTGATAGCTATCTCTATAAAATGCTGATATGCATACAAGTATCTACAGTAACACATACCTAAATATGAATGTTACATGAAGCTGTCACAAATTAAAGTGGATTTTTGGAGAACTCGTAAACATGTCAATCTAAGACCCGTCTGGGCATGGGTGGGACAGAATATGTGACATACTGCCAGAAAACTATGGAGCAATCTAAGTTTCTTTAAAAATTTAAGGCTATATAAAACACTTGTAATGTGGATGATTAAATCTCATATCTAAGTTTCATGTTTTGGTACACAGAAAGGGGGGGAATCTGTCATTCTGAAACAGACAGATAACAAAATATAACAATGCTGGTTCTCTAAAAATGCTGAAAAAGACACATGTACCAACGCACTCAACAAGGCTTCGATATTCATCCTGTTAACTAGTTCATCAAAAAGATCAACTTCCTATTTTTGCAGAGTACTATGTCTAATTGGACGCGGACAGGGACGTTAAGCCGTTGGTCTGGTCTCTTGACGTTCTATCGGGGGACGTAAAATATCCCACACACTTCTCGAAAAGAGTAGGGTAATCCCGGTGTTGTGCTCTGTTAACTGAGGGCGCAACTTAATGTCTTAGACGGCAAACCATTGTGAACCGCTTATAGCGGTCTGGCTAAGACCTTCAACAACTAAACCATATACTTGCTGTGAACAGGTAGCTGAAAAGCCCTGCGGGGAGTACCGGTATATATATGTATATGTATATTACTGGAGTGTTATGGGTGTCCCCCCTAGCGGGGTTCCCCAACCTCTTTCGAACTGTCAAAAACCTGTCAAGCGTCAAACTCAAAACACTCAGATAATTTCATACCAGGTAGTTACTACAGTCAATACAAAGACCATCCCACAAGACATCTTGCTTACCTGATGGTGTAATTTCAACATGTAACTACTTCTGTTTCTCCGAGTTGTCTTTATAAAGCTGATTCAAAAGAGGTTGTCTCGTGCGTTGAGCGTTTGTGCATTGTGCATTTACATATATCCCTATCAATTTTGGTTTACAAATATCAATCATGCCTGCTCCGAACAGTGTGCAGTTTAGAGGGAGGTTCATGTGAACATCCGCAAGGCCTTTCAGCCTGGATATTCACGAATGCACAATGCAGGAGACAAACTTTTTTGAATCAGCTGTATTATGGCAGTTGCTTTGCTGTTATTCACTCTGTTCTAAGGCACTTCCAGTACATTTCTCAGTTATCGCTGAAATAAAAATTTTAAAAACTACAATTTAAATACAGTAGTTAAACAAAGCACCTTCAGCCTTCACTAAAAGCACGTATGAACTATTGCTATTCAATGCCACTGCAATCTGGACAAAACCATTTGCCCAGAGGGGCACTAGTGAGATTAACACGTTCAAAATGGAACCACTTGGTAGGATAGCTTGGGTTGTCACACGCAATCATCAAGAACTTGTCAAAACCCCGACGTTTTCCCCCAGGGTACATGGGTGAGGGCCCGATGTTTGTCAAACCCCCCACTCCCTTGGGCCAACTTTTTGTTCAATAGA
>JANSTQ010073996.1:0-14822 GCA_026167885.1 Bergia puertoricense | reverse complement strand
GAGGCAGAAGCGGGGCGTTTGTGAGTGTCGTTTTCTCTGCAAGAGGGACCAAAAAAATTGACGCCCGAATTGGGTTTCGCAAATGATATTTCAACTAAAGAAGTAAAACCGAAGAATGTCTTTTTAAATTAGAACATGCAACAGCTACATTTCTAGATAATTGGATCTCAGTTAGTTTAGGGTATGTTTTATCATCCATATTTTCAGGTTGAACACACTTCTAACTGTAAAACATAAACTGAGAAGAAGAGGAAGACTGATTGTACTTGTTAACCTAACAAAAAACATACTTAAGAATTTGTAAAATATATTATTAATGGTTACTTGTGTTAAAATAATGTATGAAACTTACAATGAACATAAAGAAATGATGTTGCTGTGGCAGGGTTGAGTACACCATTTGTTGCTGTACAGACGTAAGTTCCACTGTTCCCTCTGTTTACTTGATCAAAGACGAGTCTATTCCCAGCATACAGTACTTTGGCTCCGTCTTCAAGTTTGAACCAAGTTATGGAGGGATGCGGCAGCCCGCTTGCGTTGCAGCACAAGCTTACAGAATCAATTTCGTTAACGGTCTGGTTGATTGGAATGATGTTCTCAATGATAGGTGGCACTGGACAGCCCAAAGAAATTGTGGTCTTAATATGTGTACAGATAAATTTCTCTTCACAATCTATGGTAACGTTGGCAGACACGACTTGACGGTTGCTACACCTTCATATGAAATTTCATATTTAAACGTTTTAATTTCTCGTGATAGTACAGGAGATTAATATTAATATTATTATTATGAATAATAAGAACTTTATTTTAGCTTTAGAATGCTAGTAACCTGAAATGGATACTTATATATTTTTATTCAGTTAAATAGACACGAATTAAACAACCTTAATTCCCCTCCCATCCTCATGTACCTCGCACTGCTTATGCACTTGTTTTAATATCCTTGTTAAAGGGCCTCTCTCATGGCAAAATTAATGGATTTTCTCTTTTCCATAAATTGAATTTTTACGTTATTTATCCAAATGATTTCAAAATAAATCATCTTCATCTTAAGAAAACACCTTAATCTTAATAAAAACATTTTAAGCCACTAACAAGACAGTAATTAATTAGGCATTTTTAGACAACTTTTAAACTGTGTTCCGGCCCGAAACATAGGAATTTACAATTACAATCCAACTTAATCACCCCCTAAAACAGACCACCCGTATCATTTACTGCTTGAAAAACCTAGAATAGTGTCCGAAGAGTACTTCTTTAAAGATATTTTAGCTTGGAACTGGTTTTTTTTTTGTCAATAAATCCCTGGGCATGCGCAAAGCCGTGAAGATAGGGATATAAGATGATTAGCTAATATATTCAGTAACTCACATAGAATACTCGTCTGTCTCCCATCTGTTCCGTATTGGTTTGTTGTCACACAAGTGTAGACACCACCGTGACCCTGCGTTACGCTCAGAATTGTGTAGTTGGTATCAGAAGAACTGGTCCGGTTCTGAAGTACTGTTCCATCCGGGGACAGCCATGCTACATACGGCGAGGGATTCCCTTTAACAGTACACGATAACGTGCCACGTTTGCCTTGAACGTAGGGTTGGTTTTCAGAGATCCACACAACCTTAGCGGGAACTGCACTTATAAAATACAGAAACGAAAGAGGTGAACACTGTCTATTGAACTTTTTTGAATTGTGTGAATAACTAAACATACCTCCATTTTGCGTCAAAAGTACTATAAGCAAAACAACAATGAAGCCCCGATCATCTCAAACACTTGGACCGCAGCACTTCTCCTGCAAGGATTTATTGTAGTAGCAGCGATGTCATGACAAGACAAAATGATAAAACCAGGTGGTTTCAGGGCCTCCGTATCCCTAAATATCTAAGCGACATCTACACCTAACTCATGAAAAAAAATAAATGATAAACATGTATTTCATTAGTATTCTAAGACACCATAAACAAACAGTCCCTATTGTTCATACTGAAATTATATCAGTACGTACATATTTTACGATTTACCCTTTCATCGAGCAACCCCGCTTGAATTAGCTACGTACGTACGAGTTTGGTATATGAATTACAGAGATCTCGTTTACACATTCTTATTGAAACAGGGACAAACGAGCTGTAAATACTTTATAAAAATATTTAAGCCAATATCTGTTTTTATGTTAACTGATGTTTATATGTTGGTAATGACGGCTTGTTCAAACAGTAAACGACGTGATAACGGAACCGGAATTTGTGTTTAGAAAAACCTGCTAAATGAGTTTTTTTTGTTTTGTCCTTTTAATGTATTTGTTTGCATTTTTAAAAAAATAAACGGTTTGTAGTATCAGTTATATAGCAGGTGAATTGCAGTGGCAAAACACTTTTCGCCTTAATTACCGGTAGCTTAGATTAAGCTAAATGGTAAATCTAAATATCTATATATCTAAATGGTAAATCTATCTATCTATATCTATATATTGACCGGATTTGTCATTTTTAACCGCCTTTTATACATTGGATTCGTCGTTTTTATCAAGCTCCCTGTTATTTTTAACGCCTGATGAAGTCGATTTGAAATCGACGAAAATTTGTGTTTAATAAAGACTTAATTCATAAACCAAACCTCGTTGCCAAAGTTCACCTTCTTCTGTATATATATATACAGAGAGAGAGACAGAGACAGAAAGAGACAGAGACAGAGACAGAGACAGAGAGAGGTGTCATCATGTCTGGAAGCTTTAATCGTTGTTTTTCTACTTGCAAAGCCACCTTAGCTGACAAAAAAGCTTGATTTTCAAATCACATAGTTAAACTGGTTAAGCCCGATAGTTGCAACTCTCCGTTATGCAGCTTAGATTCGTCCTCGCCTTATTGTCACCAGAGAATTACATTTTCAACGGCAGACTGTAAGGTAATTTCAGAAAAAACAGAAAAAGTAGATGAAGCTGGAAGGTCTTAATTTGTTATCGAAAATTTAGATTATCTCGGGCTTTCTTGCTCTTAAGTAAATGGGGAGAGGCCGATTCGATTCGATTAAAATTTCTCATTACAAAAGCTAGTAACATGTATTTTTCAAGGTAAAATCGAGCCATTGCTACAGCTGTTAGACTGCAGAATCCAAGATGGCCCGGACAAGAAAAGCTCGAATCGAAGGCAACTCCACAGTCCTCCCTTAGTCCACAGTGTATCTTTTGTTAATTAGTTAATTTAGTAAAAACGTCAAATCCACCATTTTAAAATTTCATGGCGATCATAATGTATTTTTTTTTTATGGCATCAGAAGATCAATCTAAATGATTTGAAATTTGTTAAAAATGCCAGAACTAGTCCAATAGGTCAATTATTCCAATGTTAAAAAAAACTGTAATAAAAATATTTTTTAGAAGAAAAGAATATCATTTTGAGAAAAGTGTCAGTCATATATGCTGCTGGTATAGTATTTGATTGTATATGTTCAATGTCAGTGAACGTTACATGGACGCAGCATCCTTTGTGCAGTAATCGTAGTGGACTGTAATGGAAAACACACATCTTGTAGATTATCAAATATCGCCGTATATAAATCGTCCGATTGACCAAAACCGAAAAAGCGAACACAAAGCAATTAAAGACGGATAAACAGAGTTAACATCATTCTGGTGTAAAAAAATAATGCACGAATCGTGGAATAATAGAACTATCGAAAGAAATTCGGGGAAATGTTTGGTTTCTTAGTAATCAAAGGACCTCCCCCAAGTTAAAGAGCTCCATTATTAAAACTGCCTTTTCCTGATTTGTCTGGAATGCAATTTTTTTTGACAAAAATGAAGTTTGTAAACCAAATTTGCAACTTGACAAACCATAGATGTCCCAAAGACGAAAGTTCATAAGAGCAGGACGACCGTTTTCCGCTCAAGTCTACAGAGATAAAAGAAAACAGCAAAAATAAAAGAGTACTGAACGGCTTAATTTTCAATTAATAATTTTAATTGTTGAACATAATTATTTATTCAATATTTAATATTTAATATTTTTGTATTGTTTGTGAAATCCATTCTCTCAAATCAAGCACGTCTGCATAAACTCCATAGTAGCCAGGCTTGGCGCATCCCCGCCCCCAACTAGTCACGCCTGCGATATACCAGCGGTTGCTTCTCTGACAGGCAAGTGGCCCGCCACTATCGCCATGACACGCGTCAGCTTTTTCTCCTCCTGCACAGAGCATGCGCTTCGTAAGGTCTGTCCCATAGGCTTTTTTACATGTTGTACGTGATATGATAGGCACGGTTGCCTTTTGTAAAATCTTTGAATACTTCCCTCCTTGTGCAAGGCTTCCCCAACCAGTAATAGTACACTTCGTGCCATTTTGAAAGCCAAACTCTGGCAGACATATAGGTTTGATGAAATTGTTAAACTTGATTTTGTGTTTCACTTTTATCATTGCAATATCGTAATCATCTCTCTCGGAGTCAAATTTATAATGTAAAATTATCTTCTCAGCTGGAATCACTTGTTCCCTTCTCTCGTTGATGCCGACAATGAATTCACCTGAAATTATAAATAACAAATAAATAAAGAAAAATAAGAAAAATAGAATAATCCAATAACAACATAATAATATTTGAAACAAGACAATAATGATGATGAAGAAGAAGATGATGATGATGATGATGATGATAATAATAATAAAAATAATAATAAGTAATGTTAATAGGACTGGTGGAGTCCAATTCGGTCTGTAGCAATTCGAGTGACTAAACAAAATTGGACGATCGCGTAGGGCGAGACTGATTTGTTTAACACGTGAATGATTACAGACAGAATTGGACGACACGAAGTCATATTACCAATTTATTACAAAAATTACAATTTCCGAAAATAAGAGAAAAGTCTGCTACACTGGTTGGCGAAAAATTGGAACTGTTAAACTTGAGGAGATTATTGACAAGGGCAAAGCAAATTCACAGTTGTTTTGTTGAAGAAAATACCATAAATTAGGATTAACTTAACTGTTTAAACTGTATTGCTTTGTTGTGTTTCAAAGGGTTGTGACATTTCGATTGGATACAAAAACGTATTTGAGTTGAAGATTAATGAATGATAGAGTGTTGAAAGAGCCAATAAGATTTGATGAAACTGTAATTGTTATAATAACAGCATTAATAATAAAAACAAATTGACTAAACGATATTAGGGTGATGACAGGGTGTGTTGAAACATGACTATCGAGGTTTCAATTTCATAGCCGCTGTCACGTTGGCTGGCCACGAATATCAAAAAAATTATGCTTATAAAAATGGGAGGTGGGGATTGCCTCCGCCCCGCTAAAATTGAGAACCAAATTATCATGTAGATGTAGTGTCTGTAAGCAAAAGGCCAACTTACCAACTGTTACGTTGTACCTGGCAGGGTTCAGGTCCCTTTGAAGGACATGCGCAGAAGTCAGAACCCACATTGGAGTAATTACAGCACCACCACACCAGTGACGACCCCAGTAGTTGATCTGAGCCTGCCATGGCCACTCTCCTGGTACAGCGGCTGCACCACCTACAACTCTAGTCCTCGGAAAGCTGACAGTCCCTTTTCTACCACAAGTCCCTACGGATATAATAATTATTGGAATAAGACCTTTTCCATGTTATAAATTTTTTATACGAGTCGTAAGTCTCTGAAAATCCAAACAGAAATCGGGAGAGAATTAAAACTGAAGTAATGGCTCCTAATACATTTGTCGTTAGCCACAAGTTCAGTAGTCATTGGTTGATTGATTGATTGACTGACTGATTGATTGATTAGTTAATTGATTGATTGATTAATTAATTGATTTAAGAAAAAAACAGTAAGGATTGGACGCTAAGTACTAATAAACAAATATAGAGATAGTGTATAGCACTTTAACTTACCTCAAACTGGAGTCAGAGACACAGTCTCTTCAGTCACTAAGTCAAATCTTATTTGTCAGTCACCCCTCTCCCCCCACTTAAAATATTACCCCCCCCCCATCACTGTAAAATAGTTTATATAGTGTGTGATACTTATTTGACAATGTATCTGCCAATTTTATTACCTTTCACTGTCAAATTAAAATATGCACTTTGCCCAGCGCCAAGTTCATTGATTGCAGTACATTTGTATGTCCCGCCACCTGAAGGTCCGATATAGGAGATATGGTACCGCCCGGACAAGGTTGTGTAAACTACTCTGTCGTTGTGGTAAAACAGATAAGCTGAGGGAAGAGGATTGGAGTCTGTTCGGCAGGTCAAGGTCACGGAGTCGTACCAGTGAATCGTGCTTACCCCCGTTGAGGATTCTAGGACAGTACCGCGTGGTTTGTCTGGAATAGTATGAGTGTAATAAATATTTCTGTACGTTAAGATTTAATTAAAACATGTTTGTCTTTATACTTCTCCGGATTTAACAGTTTACACCACAGTGCAATACAAGACAGTCTGCAGCGCAGAGGTCGAGTGGTTGGCGTGTCCGATTCGTAACCCAAAGGTTACAGGTCACACAGTGGTCAGGTGGTAACCCCGACGTGAACACTGTGCTGTGTCGTCAAGCAAGGCACTTAACTCGACTTGCTTCAGTCGACTCAGCTGTACAAATTTTATGAGTACTAGCATGCTAGTGTAAATTTTAGGAAAGGAGTAGCACCTTGCCCTACCCTTTACTATGGTAGTAGCTGAGGAAAAAGGAGCCGGGTCGGGTCGCCTTCGAATGCGGTCTACCACTTAACTCATAACACAAGACACAAGTATAGGCTTCCTCCTTCAAAAGTTAACCTTTAAATGTTTGGGCCTTTTGGAGAAACACTATTGTTTGAGGGGGAGGAGGTTTATTTTGACCCCCAAGATTTTCAAAATAGTTACAGATGAAAGCTGGTCATTTGACATGCAAGTAGCTTTGCACGAAAAATAAAAAAAAAATCCCATACTTTTGATTCAAACTTTGTGAACAATTATATAATAAGGCGTTCATCACTTCATTTAACGCATTTCCTTTCTTTGATTTTGTATTTTTCACACAACACTTACTGCATAACAACGTAAAGGAGAGGGAGAATTTAACGATAGCACTAACTGTTACACATGCAAAACTACAACGAAAGTAGAGTTAACACTTAAAAACACATTTATGCACGTTACTTCAAAGAGACTTACAGATAACATCTAAATGTGCAACTTCAGTAGCTGCCTTTCCAATCTCATTCTCTGCACTGCATGCATACACTCCTCCATCACCGACACTAACATCTAGAAAGGTTAGACTCCTTTCTCTTGACAAAATGACTGTGGAATTTCCAACTTTTCTCCAAGTAACGGAGGGCTTCGGGTTACCAGTTGCATTACACCAAATAGTGATGTTTCGACGGTCTGCCTCTAACACCGTCAGATTGCTAGAAATTCCTTCTATAAAGGCTGAGTCTGAAACCAAAAAGTAACCTGTATTTTATCACGTGCAAAACTGTAACAAATGCAGGATCGGTTTAATATAAAATTTCTGCTTCTCATTTCCCTCAGTTTTAGAGCCAGTTATAAGAAGCTTTACAATGATTTTAAAGAAGACACCGTAAACCTCGGATTGTAAGACCTGCCACTCCCCCTCCCCTCCCTCCCCGAATATAAGCCCACCAATTAAATTTGAGACGCAAAAATCATTCCGATTATAAACCTTCCTCCCCGAATATAAGTCCATGGGCTTCTATTCGGAGAAGGGTTTAGGATTATTTTGAAACGGACAAAAACCAGTGTAACTTTGCAGTTGTTTCTTGTTAAAATACGATTAACAAGAGTATTGCCAATATTTTCTTAAAAGAGTCTTTATTGCAGAACAATTAAAATGACCATTTAACATTTGAAAGCATGTTTGCTGTCATTTTAAAATTGAAGACTTTGAAGCCGGTTTTAAGTACACCAAATTTTGAAACGCAAATTTCCCTCTGAGTGTAACCGCCCCCTTCCCCTCTCTTCCCCCTCTCTCCCCGCCGATTATAAGCTCACACCAAAGACAAGCCCGTTAAAAATGAGTTATATTCTATAAGCCCATGGGGTTATATTAAAAAGTTTACCGTTAGTTTTTCTTTTAAATTTCGGCAAAATACGTTTGAAAATAATGGTCAACTCTCCATAAATGTACAATTTTTCTTAAAGAGATCCTCGGCTGAAAAACACTTTTGTTCTCAAATAACACGTCATTGTTTGGCTCGTGCAGAGCAAACGTTAAACAATTTAATTTGACTATTTATTCACATGCTTAAGTTTGAATCTTACGAGTGCTGCCATCTTAAAATATTACATAAAACCGTTGCAGTGCCAGTTTCCCTCTTGTTCACTACAATTGTATTCACCTGGCATTGCAACCAATTTACGTCACATTTCAAAGATGGTGTATGATACGCGGGAAATTCAAACAAAAGAAATAGTAAAACTAAATCGATTGGTGTCATTGAGCTGTGTAAGCAAAACTATCGATTTCTAACTGCCAATAGGGATTTTAAAAGGCAATACTGAAGCTTTCTTTGAGAGGATAACGTTCTTCAGCCAAGGATTCCTTTAACCCCAGCTGTTAACCCTCTTCAGCCCCAGCCATTTTATCTAACACACTATTACAAAGAAGTTGTTTGGTTGTGAGAATAGAGGATCTGGTCACACGCAACAAACTATCTAATATGAAAAGGGAGATTCTCCAACACTGTTTAGAAAGAAAGCATGAATACACTTATTTAGTAACATATCGTAAATCGTTGGGGCTGAGAGGATTAATATTAGTTGTGTACATAGCTATGAAGTATAAAGCCAATCGAGTTAAACACAAATCTAATGTTATATTTCTTTCCCAACTCATACTGATAAACGTCACAACGCCTGCATTATTAATTATTGTTCAGTAACAAAGACAAAAAAACCAGTTTCAATTGCGAGTCACTTACAGTAAACCACTTTCACAAAAGATGAAGATAGAGCGTCAAAATGTGGTCGCCCATTACTAACTGTGCAGCGGTATTCCCCTTCATCTGATTTTTTTGCGTTAGTAATAATAAGATTATTTCCTCGTGGGAATGTTCGACTTTCATCTCCTAACTTAGTCCATGTTACCCTTGGAGTGGGATGCCCGCTTCCTCCGCAGTAGAGCGAAATTGTGCCCGACTCATTTATGGCCAGTTCCTTAGGGAGGATTTGTACAGCTGGAGGTTCTGTGTGGGGAAAATTATCAAATAAGGACATTTTGAGACGTAGATCTACTCCTATAATACGAAGAGCAAGTATATAGTGATACTCTTTTGATTATTTTATTATAAACACAAACTAACACAGCAACTTTATCGATCAAAACTAGTAATCTGACTGAATGGAGTGAAGTGCGACTCAGTCTGAATTTAAAACCAAAATTATATATTTCACGCAGTTCAATTACCATTAATTATATCCATTTTGAAACTAAAATGTAAATTTTATAAATCCGTGTCATCCACTTATTTTTTGTAATTTGCCGCAAGAGCATGTCAAAATGTTCATTTTAATGTCATACGTTGTGCATTTCATTTTTGATGCTTTGTGATTGGCTGTTTCAACTTTTCAGCTGCTTTGTGATTGGTTGTGCGATTACAGGCTTTAAACAGTAGAATTAATTCTGTAATCACTGCTTTTCGGAACCAATCCACCATAACGAAAACGATGGCAGCTGCACATTTGACCGCAATGCCTTGCGAACCTAACTCAGCGAACAGATGCACATGGAAGACGACGTTTTGGGGATACTTGTCCATACACCAACAGCATTGTGCATTCTAGCTTTGAAGTTTTTAGATCCTTTCTGTGTGTTTTTATGAACTTTTTCAGGTTTTTCGTGCGCTAGGACTTATGGGTAAATGTACCAGTCGCCATCTTTTTATACGGTCAATTGCAAACAGAATGCGAGAATCACCTGTATATTTAAAATAGTTATAATTGATAACAGATTTGTATACTTCTTAACTTTGTAATCGAGTTTTACTCAGTGCAGTAGTTCTTCTTAAAGTTCATGCTTCCCCTATCACTGTTGTAATATCAGTAGCATTTATCTTATTTTTAATTTCTTTTCTTTTTGTTTAAAAAGACAGTAGGTTTAAATCACTCGAGTCAAATAAAGCAGTTATCCTGTCTACATAATAGAGCAAAATCACTAAATATTTTCATTCGGCTCTTTTTACTACATCGTCAAATTGGAACAAACACAATATACATTGTGATTCAGTTTTACACTGATATATACTCTTTCAGCATCCACCGAAAACTTGAAACATTTTTTTTTTCAGAAAATAGCAAGACATGCAAAACCTCAGTGTTTAAAGCATTAGTCTCTTAAGTTATAAAGGAAATCTTCCAGTCTATTACTTACCGTACAATTTAATCCGAATGATAGCTTTGTCTTTCCCATAAGGATTTGAGACAACACACCTGTAGGTGCCAACCTGATCATCACCAAACACAAAAATAACAAACTTTCCCACACTATTTTTTGCAATTAGTCTTTTTTTGTGGTATAAGAAAAATACAGGTGTCGGGGCAGCAACAGATGAACAGTTTAAGATGACCGGTTCCCCTATAAGCACTGCATTGCTTGGGGCATTGGAAGTGATAGTTGTCCTTCGAGGCTTATCTGAAAACAAATGAAAGTAGCTCAGATGAGTGGCATGCCAAGGAACAGAACATAAGAAGTTTTAAATCTATATTGTTGGTTTAAATTTAATTATTTCCTACTCCATGTACTGCAATCTAGGACATACATATTCATCATTAATACCATTATAATCTATTACTAATAGCTGTATTAGTATCTAATGTTTTATGTTGTACAGGTATGCACATATGGCGTGGCTGCATGTTGGCATATAGAATGTGCAAGATGAAAAATAACACTAAAATATTTAGTATGACTGATCTATTGTTTCTATTACTTCGCACTCGGGCTAGTGGAATTTAGAATATTAGGTTAAGCCCCGCATTCAAAAAGTTTGCTGTTCGTCCCGTTCAGCTTTTTTTTTTTTTTTTTTTTTTTTTAAAGACACCGCGAAACTCGATTCTGACGGCTGATGATATACTTTTGCAAGATTACTTCCTTTCAGTTTTGTTGAAGCTCAAGAATACTTTATATTAAAACTGACTTGCCTTTTCCTGGTGCTACGTGCTTCCTCATAACCATTCCGGTTTTATCCAGGGGACGCTGCAGTTTTTAAATTGTGTCTATTGTGACATGTGGTGATGAAAGATGAAAGTTGATCCAAATCTCTCACCAGTTTTCTGAAACCCGGCGTTACTCTTTACTTTGCTTTCCTTTTTTTAATTTCATTCATCCTGCGTTTTTACCATACTTACCTTTTTGTCCTATGTCTTTAGCGATATGGAAGTTAAGTGACATATGTTATGTAACATGGTTAGTGTCTTACGTCATTTGTCACGCTTCAATTATGTTATGTCCCAGGTATAGGAATAACATGGTCACGACAGATGGAGTAACTTACCATAACAAACCACGGAGGTACGCTGACCATGTTTACAGCGGTCTTCTTCTGAAAGTTCGTACTTGCAGTCAGCGAGTGTCGACTCATAACCAGTACAGGAAACATTGTTCAGCAATGTCGGTCCAGCGTCAACGACATGGCTACATTCATGACCGCACCGCGACCTCCATACACCGCGGTATCCCAATGCGCGGCACAGTACATCCCCTTCTTTTATACTCCAGTTTGTGCCACAGACTGAGCCCCAGACCCCTTTGTAGTTAATTTCTACACGGCCTCTGCTTGCGACTTTGCCGCCGATAAGACGCACATCAAATGGTGAATCTAGGTTTCAAAGGGAAATGTTTACAGCTTTAATGCGTTTCTTTAAAAATTTTGTATTATCAGTTTAATTACGATTAAAAGACGAAGTATGTACAAAAGTTGCAAGACGGGAAATTTTATTTAAAGAATAAAAGTGGAACAACTTTTGTTCTCATTTTGGCAAAACTGATGAAATGCATTTCGAGCTAAGCCATATAATTAAGTTTTTTAAATCTGGATATTTTAAACACTTACCTCAGATTTTTTGTCCAGTGTGTAACTATATGACATTTGGTATAGCTACTAATTTTCCTAGCTTACGTATGTGACAGGGTACATTACTAAAAGGGGCAGCTTTACGGTTGTTACATACGCAACCGTGGCTTTCCAAAAGTAGCCCCTTTCATTTTTTCTGAAAGTACATTGATAAAGGTAACTCAATTTGACAGAGAAACCCTTTTAACAAACATAATTGTCAAGGATCGTTGTGTTTTATCGTTGGCGTTATACTACGTTAGTCAAAACTTTATCTTACCGGCCAACACTAAATTCGCTTTGGCCCTCACAACTGCAATCCCTTTCAATCGCCCTCAAAGTTAAGCCAATCGCACGAAGTTTTCAACGTTTAAGGGAAAACCATACTTGAACTATTTGTAGCAGAAGTTATTTTGTATTTTTACAGTCCTTGTCAAGTATTGGAAAGATTGCGAATCACACTGTTAAACAGCCCTTTAATTTGATTAATTATGCATACTCAGACCCAGTCCTTTTTTAGTTTTACTTCAAGCTATTAAAAGATTGAAGTGCAATTTGACTTTACAAACATACAGTCAATGTGAAATTGACTTTGTTGCAGTTGAGGTCACAACAGTATAAAACAAAATAACACTATCTTACCTATTACAATTAAGGAAACATAGCTTTTTCGAGACGCAAACGAACTGAAGAAGGTACAGCGATACCGCGTGGTGTCAGCACTGGTTGCGTTGTGCAGTATTAACGAACTGTTCTCCACTACCTTGAACCTCTTGTCAAGACTGACCGTGTCATTTTTAGAGAGCCTGGTCACGGCTAGTGCACGCCACTCGTTTGTATAAGGTTCCCTTTCTCGTTCCCAGATTATTAGGGAAAATTCGGAAGCTCTTCTTGTCTCGCTCTCAGACAGTTTGTACCCCAGCTGGAGAGTAACACTAGATCCAGAGTAGAGTTTGGTTTTCGAGGAACCGCCAGTCCATTCCAAGGTTTCTGAAGATATAGCAGTATATAATAGGCTTACTTTAACAGTTCCAAAGTTGAGCCATTTTTTTAAATCATAATTTCCCTGTTCGAACATGAAAATCAACCTCAAATATTCCAATAAGTTTTCGAAGTACCAAAATCGCAAAATCCTCGATGAGGATACTTTACTTAATATTTTTGTATCTAATCAGCATGGTGTGTTGTTCAGTCAACGGATTATTTTGTGCTTGGTAATGAATTAGTAGTAATTGTGGGTTTTAACGTGTTTTGAAAACTTCTGTATGCCCGAACAAGTTTTAGGTGAGTTCGTTTTGCCGACTACTTTCATCAAATAAAAATGAGGTTAGACCGCCATAACCATAGTAATAGCAAACAAACTGAAATATTTTAGAGAAACTTCGGTCAGTTGTTTTTATGCCTTCATATATAGATATACAGATATACAGATAAACAGATAAAAAGTATAATTAAACGAACAAACATACAACGAAATAAATAAAAAAATAGACAACGAATCTAGACAAATAGATAAATTGAAATTAAATTGACAAAATAGATGAACAGATAAATATAAACAAATATGAATAGACAGATAAATAAACAAATAAAAAGTAAACAACAAATAAATAAGATTTTTCTTGTCTTGTTCGATGTGGACTTAAGTTCAGTTTCGTTTGTAAGCAAGTTTCTTCGATCTGCTCTTCCGTTCAGAACGTGTGTAAAAGTAAAATCACAGATAAAATTGAAACGGGAAACTCGTTACTCCCCGCATTTATATCACCAGATGATGTTTCCCACTAAAACGGCCTTCAATTTCCAATAAAGGAATTAATGTTGGGTTATACCTAACATTATGAAATACTTGATTCAAGAGGAATTGCTGTCATGCACCGGTAGGAGGAACTAAAACGTTTTTGTCTAAATTTTCATATTGCTTTCAATTGAGATTTTCTTTTAAGTCTTTTGTTTCGATTGCAAGAATTAGTTCAATTTCCATGACAATTCTTTCTTATATTCACCTTACAGGTGTTTTTATTTTTCATCCTTTATTTTAGAGTTTAAAAAATTCAATAGAACACCTGCAATAGGCAGTAGAAATATAATTCAGAAAGTCTTTCCAGCAACAATAAAAAGCACTTTCGCTTAAATCGATCGTCATCACACCATCGAGTTTAACCAAGACTTTCGTTTACTTGTTATTTCAAGGAAGGGAACGAAGCTATAGATTTTGACCTTAATTATGCTTGCTTTCTTCCGTGTTGTTGTGCCCACTTTATTTTAAAAGACCTTACAATGCGTTCAATATTAGTATAATGTATACAGGTATTAAATAACATGCTAAATACAAATTGATTTTAGCAGTGAATTTTATATTTATTTAATATTTTGAAAATTTTCCTCAACCGTACAAGTTCTTAAAACAAACGCGTTTACGAACTCCTTCTACTCTGACGTTAAAACCCTGGAGCCAATGAAGCCTCAGTTTCAGGAGAATGGTAAAGAAAATCGATCGGGAATCAGAAGATTTGATATTCAATATTCAATATATCGCCACTAATTAGAAAACTCGAAAAGTTTTTCAGCAAACAAGAAATAATGCAGGAGATAGCCGGAAAACAGGAACCAAGTTTAGAGCTTTATTATATAAAGAACAAGGGGGACATTCTAGATTTTTAAAAATATCATGTTTATTAAAAAGCATTGGAAAATGTCGATCTTAAACATATTGATATTTCTCCTGGCAAGTCCTGGCGGCGACCTTCGTATCTCTCAAACTTGCTTGGATTTCCAACCGTGCGTTTTGC
>JANSTQ010073774.1:0-13602 GCA_026167885.1 Bergia puertoricense | reverse complement strand
TTTGTAGCTTATGGGAGTTAGAAACAGCATTGAAATACTTAACAATTATTCAACGAGATAGATGTGACTGGTGGTGGTTATTTCTCGATCCGCAAAGCGATATTTTGTTTAAGCCCAACAAGTGAATATGATTTTTATCCTTCGCTATTCACCTTTTTCCATTCATGCGTGAAACAAGACGAAATGGTGACCCGTTTCGCTTCAGTTCTCTATGAAGATTTTAATGCTATGAATGACGCTGCAAGTCCAAAAAACTCAAAGAAAGCAACAAAATTTTCAGTGGTAAATTGTCTTTTTCATCGGCTTGCTTTCGACACTACAGTTTTGCAAAACAAGAAATTTAAGTGACTAAAAATTGACTAAAACGTTGCTTACAACAATTTTCTTGTCACGCCTGCACGCAAGTTCTTACAAAATTATAAAATTTTAAACACAATTAACTCTAAAAACAACAATGCTTTACTTGTTGGGTTTATACTAAAACAATTATTCCCATAAGTGTCCCGCGCCAAGCGGTAGATATTTACCACACAGCTTCGGGGCCCGGCAAGTATCCACCGCTGTCACCTCCGACCCACTTTGGGGAATAATTGTCAAATATTATGATTCACATTTCACATTACAATAATTATCTCCAAAACCAAAAAAAAAACAAAATTAAGAACATTTGAGGCTGAAATCGTAAAAAAGAATAGGAACAATCAGCCGCAGTGAGAGAACTACTCTATCAAACTTTTGTATTTATTTCTTTAGGCCAAAGTAAATCAAGTTCTTACAAACCACCATCCCGTAGATCAAGGTCTGGACACCAACAAAGGAACAAAGGTGGAACCACCAACACCCCACAGACGAATGAGGAGCGGACTTCAGTGACGATGCGAGGTGTTGTATAATACAACTTGTGTTGATTTGCCTTTCAAACAGACAACGTTAATGCCAAGAAACTTTGTCATGCTAAAATCACTACAGTAGCCATCTATTTGAGCTTTATGTGGTTTTTATATGTTTTGAATTGAAATACAGATACTACAGAAAGATGATTTACAAGACAACAATTTATTTCAAGGAGGACCAAATATCTAGCGGAACACCGGTTTTCCGCTGCGAAGGAACTCGGCAAAAAAGGCGCCGTGTAGCTGAATTTTTACCGATCGTCAAACAAATAATATCAACTGAAAATCTCTACCAAAAAAGAACTAAAAATTAAGCTGAACAAAAACTAAATTTGGTTAACCATGTAGATACATACACGGCTCTCATTCATTCTTGTAATATGTTCATTTTGTAGTTACAATGACATTTTCATCATCGTTATCGTTACCATCATGCATTTTCAGCGTCACCGTTATCGTTATCGATATCGCTATCGCTATCGTTATCATAATCGTTATCACTGTCATAATTATTGCAATTATTATTATTATTATTATTATTATTATACTTGTTTTGTTATTGTTTTTATTGTTTAAAGATTTTAAAAATACAAGACTGTATTTATATCGTTTCCAAATTAAATTTCATTAATAGATAACTTCTTGATTTTTCATAGGAGCGAGATATATAAAAACAACCAGTTATCCTTCCGTTTTGCCAGTGGCCAGACGCCAGAATGTCAGATTTCTAACTTTTCCTGGTTTCTGGAAAACTAATACGTTTTTGATCCTTGGATTGATATTTTTGAAAATACTTCAATGTAGTTGTTACAAGGGCAAAATATAGAGAAATTTAAATTTTCATGACTGATGCCTGGTTCTCAATATCAACAAAGCTTCTGAACTAACATAAACAGCTTCTCCTTTAGCAGTAACAAAACAAGAAACATCCGAAGACAAAATGAGCTCTGATGGAAAACAGGCGAGTTGGAAGAGGACGCGTCAGTCCAGTCTAAATACAAACAGGCCGTGTGGTACTGACCACGGTGAAGCGAATGACAGAAGGAAAGGTATGGATTTTACAAGAAATTTGAAATTTGTTTTGATATATTTCCAAGAAATTTCTTTAGTTTTCTTTGGAACATTTGCCAAGTTTTAAGTTTTCCATTGAGTAGAAGTAAATGTATTGTGTCAACTGTTGCAGTTGACGCATGAACGATTAGTTTTAGGCTTTAAGTATATTTGTACCAAAGCTTTGTGCTGAAATTAGGGTATATGTATACCGACGGTTCTAGTTTAATATCAAAACTAATAAGAAAACATTTATACATATTTCATGGTAACATGGGCCCCTTTCGCACAAAAATAAGAGAATTAACAATCATGAAGTGATATGAGACTGATCAATATATTGATCTTATAAGTTTTTTAAAACAAGATCGTAACACTACAAGTTGGTCAAAACACAACCGTTTTAGACCTTATCGACCTGGACGTTTTGAGAGAGCCTTGGACTTGGGGAACGCAAAATACCCGTTGTTTATGACTCTAAAACTAGATACGATATCGAAGTATTATGGGATGTTGCAAAATCTGGCAGTTCAGAAGCAGAAAAAATTGCATTATCGGACTTGGAAAAACAAAAAATAATGTTAAAAATCGATGAACAAACTCTCCCTTTGGCATAAAAAACAGTATTTTACATAATTGCAGTTTTGCAAAGCATATTTTTTCAAAGCAATTTTTTTCATTGAATGTTCAATATTCAAGCATCAGATTAGCTCATAAATTGTAGCTATATAATACTTCACTCAGATACCTTGTATTGAATGCTATTAATGTCATTCAATCCTTTTTTGCTTTCTTTACGTTATAAAATACAAATTTACCAGGTGAAACCTCAAATTTTCACACAGTGCAAAGCACAGATATAAAATGTAAAAAACAATTGATTAAAGATTGTGCCAAAAAGGCAGCGTAGTTATATCAAACAATGATGCAATTGACGCAAGATTGTTTCAGTATTATGTTCTCCAAGATATTTTATTAAAATTAACCAGATTTGGTTATTGTTACGTGAATATCAAAAACGTTCTCCATGGTCGAAAACAACAAGGACATTTTTTCCCTCCCCTTTAGGCCGAATAAGTTCAAGCAACATGCGCAAAACAATATTCCTTTGCAAACATAAAATAGCAATGAAACATTCGTTCCTATTTTATCTATAACCGAAAAAGAGTAACTCCAGTGAATATTTCTTTACAATTTTAATCGTTAAGTGTTCTGCTTTTAGTCAGTTTTCATATGCTTTCTAAGCTTTACGAGAACAAGTTTGCAGAAACACTTTGTTTTCTGTAACAAGAACAACACTTTATTTGTTCCCCATTAGTTTTCCAGCTACAAATTAAAATAGTCACAGCTTATAATAAAAAGAACAGCAAGGACTCTTGGTCACCAGAAACAATCATTAAAGCTGCAAAGACCAAAAATTCAGTATTTTATTTTTGCCGTATTTACTGTTGGTTCAGGCACAGGGAAACGGACCAACACAAAAACTTAAAAATGGACATCGAAAATTACGGAAAAGTTATCTGTAGTGAATTGTTGAAATGTGCTATTGTTGTTTAAAGGACCTCCTTCACTATGGAGTTCAATGAAACCTACCGGTGAGGAAACATCAGCTAGAGCTTGTACATCAGGAGGTGTTAAACAATGGAGGGCGGACAAGCTCAATAACAGCCAAAATAAAAGAAAACCACAAAGTGGCGGCAATCAACGTTACAGAAAAAGTGAAGAAATGAAGAAAAACAGCAATGATGAAAATCACTTTTTGAATAAAGCGCACCACGGCTTTGGACAAAAAACAAAGAATGAGCAAGGACGAATAAATGGCCCTGAAGCCATGCCAACCGAAACATTTATTCGCAGTTTGAATGCAACAAGTCCATTTGAAGCCTTCAAGAAGCTGAATAGAAACTTAAAAGGTTTTGAAAGTCTTCTTAATAGTTCTAGCGCAAAAATGAGTGAAGAAGAGTTTCTCAAAGATGTGCTTCATATAGTAGCAGCCTGCTGCTGCGTTTCGTCATCAGAAAACATAAACCCGCTACTAACAGTCCTCAAAAATTCTCTGTTTTTCTCAAATCATATCAAAGTCTATCTGCAACTTATCCAGTCCAGTACTTCGAAGATAACAGATAGTGAACAAAACAGTGGTATTAGTGATATGCTAAGTATTTTCTCTACTTACCTGCGACATTTTCCAAGCTCATACTCTGACATCCCACTTGAAATGTTGCAGCGCACAATTGAAATGATGGAAATCGAGGAAACGAGTGAGCTTCAAAACGGCCTCGCTGCACTAAAAACCGAAAGAGATGAAGTTATTAAAGCAGAAAGAAGACGTTTCGCAAAGCCGTTTCAAAATCTAGAGAGTAAGCAAGTGAAACCCCCGGAAAACTATCGCGAGATTCAGATTTGTCCAACACTCAAGGAACTAAATTCAAACGAGAAACCTTTTCTTCGCAAAAATATCAAAAAGGGAAAATATGAAGATGCCGAACACTATCTCGATGTGCAGTTTCGTCTGTACAGAGAAGACTTCATTGCCCCCCTTCGAGAAGGTATACAAGAAGTGGTCAACAAAGTTGCAAGAAAAGATAGAAACCAGAACATCAAACTTTATCACAATGTGCGTATTGGTGACAAGGAGTTCACTAAATCTGGAATCGTGTACAAAGTAGCCTTTGATCCAACCAGGTTTCGTTTTACTAACTGGAACCACTCAAAGAGACTGATCTTCGGATCGTTTCTCTGTTTATCAAGAGATGAATTCAAGACGATGGTGTTCGCCACGGTAGCGAATCGTGACCCAGAAGAGTTGAAAAAGGGGAGATTTAACATTCATTTTCTCGGAGGACAAGAAGTTGTTGGAACTGAGAAACAAAAAGAACGTTTCACTATTGCAGAATCTCCAGCTTACTTCGAAGCTTATCGTCACGTTCTGATTGGCTTACAAGAACTGACGGAAGACAATCTTCCTTTCAAGAAGTACCTTGTTCAGTGCTCTCCCGATGTTGATTCGCCGTTGTATCACCGTCGGTATGAAGAACATGAACCTGTTATATATAACCTCGGGAGAGTTTTCAAAAAGCCATTTATTCCACCTGTGAAAGTTCATCAGACAAACGATTGGCCCCAAGTTGAAACAATTCCATTGAACATGTCCCAGCTGGAAGCTTTTCAAACGGCTGTTACGAAGGAGTTTACAGTCATCCAAGGACCTCCAGGAACTGGAAAGACGTATGTCGGATTGAAAATTGTCGAGGCGTTGCTGGAAAATCGCCGCGTCTGGGACCCCCAGTTGGAGTCGTCCATGCTAATGGTATGTTTCACCAACCATGCACTGGATCAGTTTCTAGAAGGCGTTTTGAAGTTTCTTCCACGTGGAATCATTAGAGTTGGTGGCAGATGCAAAAGTGAAGATCTGCAGAGATTCAATTTAAGTAGGTTTGTTTACCAGGACACGCGTAGGAATCACATCTACAGTCTAATGAAAGCATGGGAAAGTTACATTCACCAAGCGAAGGCGTTTTCAAAAGCTCCCAACAACAAAAATTTGACGTTCGATCACCTAGAAGAGGTAATCGAAAGTCGTTTTCTCAACCAGTTGTATTATCACCCAAACCTGGCTGAGAGCAAGACGGTGTCGTATCTTTTTAAAGCATGGGTATTGAACAAGTTTCCAGCAGTGAGAACACAAAGAGACAAAGAAAAACGAGAACTGGTCAGAAATTCTGAAGGTGATGAAAAAGCCCATACATCCTACGTCGTCCGAGCCTCTCAAAACAGAAAATCGCAGATTCAAGAGCCATTTAGTACAACAGCAGATACTACCAACAAAATCGGAGAAGAGAATAATGAAAATTGCAACAAAGACGATACAGAACTTGCTTTAGATTCTGAAGAAGACAAGACTGGTAACAACCAAAATGATGACAAAAAAGTAGATGACGAATGCAGTGAAACGATAACTGTTGACCATGAAGTTGACCTTATTCAGAGCCAAAGATATCAAGAAGGAGAGGAAGACATGTTCTCTCCCATTAGAAATGTCAATGAACCAGTCTTAGATCAAGATACAAATACCCCGATTGATGCAAATAATAAGAATGTCCTGAATGGTAAGGGTGAAAGGAATATCCCTAAGGATGAGGATGATGAGGAAAACTGGACTCTTCAGCACAGACGCCAGAGCAAACAACAACCTTCAGGATTTAGCATTTGCAAAGAAGACTTTCAACGAACGGAAAAACTGCTTTTACAGGGAAAGAGTTTTGAGCAAGCAGAAATTGCAAAAATCGAAAACATGTGGCAGTTGTCGGAGAAAGAACGCATTCGCCTCTATCTGTACTGGCTGGATTGCTTTCGTCAAAGATGGAGCCTGAATGCGGGACGAGCCGAAGAGACATACGATATTCTGTGCAATGATTTAGGCAGAATAAAAGCCGAAGAGGACGCAAGAGCCCTGCGTCGAGCTACAGTGATTGGTATGACAACTTCGTGTGCTGCAAGGTATCACAGCGTTCTTCAGCAGATACGCCCAAAGATTGTTGTCATTGAAGAAGCCGCTGAGGTTTTGGAGGCTCACATTCTAACATCACTTACTCAAGACACGGAACATGTCATCTTAATTGGTGACCACAAGCAGTTGCGACCGAAGCCCACCGTGTACCAGCTTGCACAGAAATTTAACCTTGAGATTTCACTGTTTGAGCGGATGGTCTTGAACAAAATGGATTACAAGCAACTTTCTATCCAGCACCGGATGCGGCCAGAGATTGCACGGTTAACTAAACGAATTTACGACCATGAAATTGTTGACAGTGATAGAGTTCAACATTACCGCGACATCCGCGGAATGCAGAAGAATATGTATTTCTTAGATCACATAGAGCCAGAAGAATTTCGAGAAGGCTTGCAGAGTTACTCAAACAAGCATGAAGCAGATTTTGTTGTCGCTCTGTGCAGGTATCTTCTGCAACAAAGTTATGTAGGTTCTCAGATTACCATTCTCACAATGTACACGGGGCAGATGCTGGACATTAAGCAGAAGATGCCGCTGTCTCAATTTAAAGGTGTTCGTCTGTCAGCTGTGGACAATTTTCAAGGTGAAGAGAACGATATAGTCATATTATCATTAGTGAGAAGCAACAAACAAGAAAGTGTCGGCTTCTTGAGGGAACCAAACCGAATCTGTGTGTCTTTGTCAAGAGCCCGAATGGGATTGTACGTTATTGGGAATTTCAAACTCCTGTGCAGTCAGTCACCATTATGGAAAGAAATATGCAGGGATCTCAAGACTGAAAGACAACTGGGCAGTACCATGCCTTTGGTCTGCAAGAAACACGGAAACGTTACTGACGTCAAGACAGCAGAAGACTTCAAGAAAGTACCAGAAGGAGGATGCAACGAACCTTGTGAGGATAGACTAAAGTGTGGTCACGTCTGTGTCCTTCGGTGCCACGCTCTTGACCCAAAACACACGGAGTACCGATGTCGTAGGAGGTGTTTGGAAAGATGCCCAGTGGGACACCCTTGCAAGAAGACATGCCACTATGGTAGAGATTGTGAACAGTGCGGAGTACAGGTAACCAAGACGTTTCCTGACTGTGGTCATAACATTAAGACTGCTTGTGGAAAGGACATCCAAAGTCTTTTTTGTGTCGAACGATGCGAACGATTACTGGAATGTGGTCATCAGTGCAGCAGGTAAGCTAAGTATTTACTTAAGTTTTCTTAAAAAGATAAAGAATTGAAACCGCAAGTTTCTTCTAAAACTATACGACCGTTTGTAGGCCGTGTATTGGTCACGTGTTGGTAGTGCGTTGGTCCTGTATCAACTGTGCGTCGGCAGCGTGTTAGTCGTGTACTGCTCGTGTGCCACCCGTTCGTCGATCGTTTGTTGATCGTGTGTCGGCCGTGTGTTTGTCATGGGTTGGTCGCGTGTTGGATACGTGCTGGTCGTACGCTGGCTGTGAGGTCAATATTTTTTAAACCTTACGATAATCTTGTAAGAGTTACAAAAATGAACCAGCTCTGGAAAACCTAGGCTACCGACTTATAAAAACATAACGAATCGAAGATCATTTTAAATAGTTATATTCTAAAATGTTAAACGGTATGCTTTACTGGGTTTCCAAAAACGAACCTCCAAGTAAGCTTGAAATTTGATTTTGTGCCGAAATTATGTTTATAGAGATATACTTAGTTTTAATTGCTCACTTGTCGTCTCTTTTTACTTTTATAGCGAATGTTCTGCAATTTGCAACGTTAAACGTTGCCATTTTATTGTGGAGAAGACACTGCTGTGTCACCATATCAAGAATGTTCCTTGCTCGAAAGATCCCAAAACTGTACAATGTAACGAAAAGTGTACAAAGATCCTTGACTGCCAACATAACTGCCCTGGAAAATGTCATCAAAGCTGTGAGAAGCAAGTCTGCAAAAAGAAAATAGACAAGCCACTTTCTTGTGGCCACGAATTGAAGGTGATTTGTTCAGAGCAGAACAATGCAGTGGAATGTCATAAACCCTGCAACAGAAAGCTTCTTTGTGGCCACAACTGTCCAAAAAAGTGTCACGAAACTTGCCCACACGACTGCTGCAAGGCGAGAGTCTTGAAAACGCTTCTTTGTAACCACAAGAAAGAAATGGAATGTCACCAATCTCCCTCAGATGTGTATTGCAAGAATCCTTGTGAAAGGAAACTACCGTGCGGCCATTTATGCCTTAAAGCATGTGGAAACGTCTGTCAAAGAACTGCATGCTCTGAAGTAGTTGATAAGTTGCTTGCATGCGGCCATTCGCAGGCTGTGCGCTGTGGTGACTATCCTAATTTTGTTTGCAAAGCTTCGTGCAATAAACTAATATGCACTCGTGACCATCGCTGCAAGAAGAAGTGTCACTTCGAGAAAACACCCTGTGGAAGATGTATTACATTAATTAAAGTGGAGATACCTGAATGTAATCACGAAGTGCTTGCTGAGTGTTGGAAGGATCCAGCTACCGTTAACTGTAATCATCCTTGTGAAAAACCCTTGACGTGTGGCCATAAATGTAAGCTCAAGTGTGGAGAGAAGTGCGAAGCTTCAGTTTGTAAGGAAAAGGTGGCCAAGAAATTGCAATGTGGTCATACAAAGGTAGTCTATTGATACTCCGTTTTAAAGAATAAGAATTTTGTTTCCTCTTTTGTTTACAGAAGAACATTTTGAGGTTAGAATAACCGAATAAATTCTAGGCTTCCTACTGCTGAACACTTATTGGTTTGTTTATAATTTAAGGAAAGTACCATTATCAAGAACTAAAAGACCGTGCTAGTTAAACACATTTTGAGTTATTTTATTTCGTTCTCTCTGTCAAAATCTAACGTCATGCAAATACCTTTGATTAATGGCACTGCAATATAAGTTAAATGTTTTCGGTTATTTTCTATTGTCATTAACAAAATAATGATGATTGTTAAAAAGTAAATTTTTAACTTTCTTTGAAAGAGCTTATGTAATGAAAATATACAAATTTAGATTTAAAATAACTTGTAACGTAAAAAGTAAAATCAGTCAGCAGTCAGGAATTCTTTTTTAACCCAAAATAATATAGATGAGACAGTTCGTTTTGTCCTTGCTTTTTTTACTGATGATTTTCTCCGAAATACTTTTAATGAAGAAGACTGAAAAGTTACTGTTGAACAGAAAGAACTGTTAATTTCTTTCTAATTTACTGTTTTAATTCCAGTATTAGTGTACATTAGTTAGTCTATCTCTATACCCTTGAAGATTCTGTTTTTTATTGAACTATAAGCTAGCTTCTTCATTTACTCGTCTATAATTAACAAGTTTATCAGATTTTATTATGAAATGACAGTACAGTATCTTCGAATAGTCAGTGATGTGCTGTAATTCTTAACTCGCCATAAACTAAGCTATGGTTGTCGCATTTAAACATATAGGACTTGCCATGCTTCCAAGACGAAGAACATTACAAATGTAGCGTGAAAGTGCAAAAAAAACTGCCTTGCGGGCATGAGGAAAACTGCAGCTGCCACCAGAAGCCAGCAGAGGTGTCGTGCAACGTCAACGTACAAACAACACTTGATGTATGTGGTCACAAAAAACATCTACCTTGCTCCAAAGCTAGAAGAGCTAAAGAAGGGAAATTAACCGTTTATTGCGACGTAGTTGTTTTAAAAACGCTTCCTTGTGGTCATAAGATGGAAGTTGCTTGCGGTAAAGATCTAAAGAAAGTGTTCTGCCATGCGCCGTGTGAGCGAAATCTTTTGTGTGGAAACCATCGTTGTACAATGAGGTGTGGAGATGATTGCAGCAAGTTTGTCTGTCAAATGAAGGTATTTGTTAAATTGTTATTAGGAGTTCTCAAAACGGCTATTTTAAAGACGTCAGACTGTCTGGAGTGGGAAATTTTTTAGGCTAAGAGAACGACATGATTACATTTTCATTGCTAAGAAGCAGCAACAAACAAGAAACTATCAAGTTCTTGAACATGCACAACGAAATAAATATGTTGTAGTAAAGAAATTTTATGACCATTTTAAAGTCCCTGTTGCACATATTCAAATCTTCATGCATAACAGCAGTTAAACGTTTAGAAACTTTTAAACTATTAGAATTATAATGATAAAAAGTAAAGTAATAGCTACCAAGAATATCTAGGAAGGCAGTCGAGCTAATTTTGCAAACTGTTAGCACTAACATTACAAGTTGTTTATAAACTTCACCGTATCCTAATCTAATCATTTTTTATATTTCTATTCAGTGTGTGAGACGATTGCCATGTGGCCATCGCTGCACGGGTCTGTGCGGGGAAGACTGTCTCAGATGCAAAGAGAAGTGCAAAAGGTGCGTGATGGTTCCGTAGGCCAAAAGACAGTCCATAAATTATATCTGTGAATAATTAAAAATAATACTTTGAGAAACCTGAAAATAGTTTACAACTTTTGGTGACAAAATTATAAACAAGGTAGTTTTTCTTATTTCGTAATAAAAGTGAAAGTGCTTGCAAGCGTAAAAATCAGCTTTTTAACAGTTCATATAAACTGCCATCGTTTGTATGCAAAGAAACAAACTAATTTAAAAGAAATAAGATATATAAAATACTTAAGAGTGGTACTGATTCCAAGACTCAACTCCAAGTACCACAAGACGATTAGATGCTACACTAAGTGAAGAGCCGAAAACTCTCTTTTAATTTACATTTCAGGTCGTTGCCTTGTAATCATACATGCCAAGGTTTGTGCAGTGAACCATGTGATCCATCCAAATGCATCATTCGTGTGAAGAAGCAGTTTCCTTGTGGACACAATGTCAAGAAAGGCCTACCGTGCAATGTCTCAACAAATGCCAAATGTAAGCAGAAGTGTCTGAGGCAGCTGTCGTGTGGACACACTTGCTCTGGCCAGTGTGGAATTCCATGTGACCAATTCCAGTGTCACGTGAAAAGAGCAAAAAGGTTACTGTGTGGTCATTCAGTTACAGTTGAATGTTTCCAGTTTTCTGAAGTTACAGAATGCCAGGCTCCCTGTGCAACAAAGCTTCCTTGTGGACATGCCTGTGGCGGCGTATGTGGTAAATGCCGCAAAAATGGAAGTCATGAGAAATGCCGCCTGCCGTGTGGTCGTACCTTGGTGTGTTTTCATCGCTGCCGAGCACCTTGTAACGAGCCGTGCCCGCCGTGTACTCGGCCATGTCAGCGGTCATGCATACACGGAAGATGCAGGAAGCTCTGTTGGGAAATTTGTGATCCATGTCTGTTGCCCTGCGCCTGGTCCTGTCCTCATTTTCAGTGCAACAATTTGTGCAATGAAAACTGTGACAGACCTCTCTGTAATGAATCCTGCCCGAAACGTCTTCGATGTGGACATCCTTGTGTTGGGCTCTGTGGCGAGATGTGTCCAACGCTCTGTCGACTTTGTAACGCAAGAGATCTAGCAGCCATAGTCCCTGGAACTCAACAAAACAACAACATCAGATTCGTTCAGTTGTTTGACTGTGGGCACGTGTTTGAAGTCTCGTTTTTGGACCGGTTGATGCACATTAACACTGAGACGGTTGTTACTACACAGATCCACCTCAAAGGTTGCCCTGTTTGCTCAGTTCCAGTCCTCTTTAGCCTTCGCTACAACGAGGCAGCAAAAAGAAATACCAGAAACTATGACGCAATCAAATTGGAGGTAAAAGAAAGAATGGCAGCCCTAATCGCAGACACGAATTATTCAGCTATTATTCCCAGGCTTCTAAGGAACTTGCGTTTTCCTATAAAGCCCGGTTCACTTTTGACCAACCTTACAGATAACCTGACAAGAAATATGAAGAACTTCAGCTATGCATTTTTGTTGAGAAATCACATTGTTGTTCTAAAGCTGTTACAAGAAACACGGGTAAAAATCGAACGCATTCAACACGAGCTGCGGAGAAGTGCTTTCAGATTATCGAATTCTTCTGAGAACACGGAATCACACATACGAGAAGTAGTCGATAATTTCCTTCAAGCTGGACCAGTGATTATCAGTAAAACGATAGAGGATATCCTTATGGACCCACAACCAGACATGGAAATGATGATTAAACTGTATCACAGCGCTGCCCTCGTTTCTGTGCTAGTAGACGTTATTGGCATGAAACGTGACGTTCTTCGAAAGTCAATAACTTTAAACACTGTCAGTGAGACGGCTCTCAACGGTGTCTTGAACGCAATGGTGACCCAGACATCGTCTCTTTCAGCTTGCAAAACAAGGTAAGATCAACTTCCATGGAACTCCCTCAAACGTAAAATAAACTTGCTGTCACTATCATAAAAACATGAGTCTATATCGTCATCTCATGTTTAATGCAACTATAGTTACAATTTTTAAAAAAACCTAAAATATTCTAGCAGTACTCGGGTAGCTCACAAACAATTGCCTACGCAATGTGAAATCAATTTATTGTAATTTAGAACCCCGAAGTTCACTATGATGCGTTTTAGAGTTTCAGAGAGGGTCTGTTCATCAACAACATTTTACCGTTCACAAACTCTAATGACTTAAAGGAAGAAAAAAAGCACCATTCATATGATCGCGTGTGCACATCTAAACACATATCTACAGCTCTGCCCAAAAAAAGTTACTTTAAAAAAATATAAACATAGAGATACAATTAACGTAATCTAGTTATTTCACAAAAAAATAAATAAAACCAAGTAGGTTGAAACATTAAAACTGTGAAGGGTATCGTTTGAATTGTAGACGGAAAGTCCCAACCGGACCTAACACCGCCGTGTCAGGCTAGAGTCGTTCACAAATGGACAACTACAACTCCTTTGCCTGAAGAGCAAACCCACTTTGAGCACTCTGGAGTTTAAAGAAGCCCAAAACCCAAATGTCCCTTACCGCCCGAATATGATTATAACTATTATGAAAATAATTTAACAACTCGAATATAATTGCATAATCTTAAACTAAATACTTTTTATTGTGTATATAACACTTTTATCTCAAAAACTATTTCGCACCTTAAGTATCTATAATAATAAATCAGTATTAACCCTTAAGTGTGTGCGGGAGGGGTTAATAACCCTTCTTGGATTAGGCCTAGATACAAAAATCCCGAAAAATCGCCTAAAAATCTATCCGGATAATCCCGCTAAAAGTGTTATAAATCTCCAATTTCTTTCTAAAAAT
>JANSTQ010073663.1:0-14825 GCA_026167885.1 Bergia puertoricense | reverse complement strand
TGGACCCCCCGTAGGAAAAAAACTTGCGCGCGAATTTTTTTCTCCGCCCCCCGAATGTCTCTGAGCTTCCGCCGGCCCTGCTATAGTTCCAGTTTATCATTATTCATAGGAGATCTGAGCTGCCCTGTATCTTAGCTTTTTTTTACACAAACTAAAGCATTGAAACCAGTACATATAGGCTTTACTTTGGCCTACCTGAGATTTTTTCGTTTCGAGCCTATAAGTATTTCGACTGCAAAAAATGTAGAGGTGATCTAAGCCCGATGAAATCTGGATAGACAATAGAGAAGACACATCGACGTTGTAAAATGCCAAAACTTAAGAACATAATTAAGAAGCCTAAGACTAAGAAAGGAACATTTATTTCCATAAATTTTGAGATTGAAACTGAGGGATACGTAGAGAACATTTATTTAACATACTATATTCAGTGGAGATAATTTGTTGTTAAACTGTAAAATAATGCTTAATGCTCGTGCAACATCGCCTGATCGCTACTCCGAATGGCAACTAGTGTGTTTAGGTACTATTAACTTGGTACAGTATCGACGGCCAGGGTTGCCAATCAATAATTAAAGCACAGTTACAAATTGTGGGTTGGCTTGTGTGAATGGAAAATAAAAATAAGGTATGTATCCAATGGAAGATAGAAATAAAGTATGTACCCGATCCTAAAAAAATAAGAACATTTTAAGAACATTTGAGGCTGAAACTCCTAAAAGTAACATCCAGCCTCAGCCCCCAAATGAGACGTTCTTATATATAAAAAAGAGAGTGTAGCATTATTAACCGAGTTAGACATACATTGGGCACAGCCTTTGAATGTGTACCGGCACAGAATATTCCTAAATTTTCAAGAACACTTTTCAGAATATTTGAGGTAGAGAGTTTGAAAAACTTAATAACGTCCAGCCATAGCCAAAAAACCAGACGTTCTTATAAAAAAGTGTGACGGATCTAGAAAAGTTTGGCCTAAAGTGTACTGTTGCACCTAGGAAATATTGAAAGGAAACATGTTATTACGCACCTATCTAATCGAAACTTCAAAATGTCCCTCTCCCTCTGGGCAAACCTCCGGGACTTTTTAGTTTTGGATTCTTGGCTGATCAAACTCCCCGACCCCGGGTCAAAAGGATTGTTCAAAATGCCCCACTAGGAGTTTAAAAAAGATATGATCAAATGACCCTGCCCCAGGGATGCCCCCTGTAACATAATTTTTAAATGTGATTCTTGCAAATGCAATAATTACAAAAATTTTGTTAGTTGCTCCCACATAAGTCTCGCTCTCAAACAAGTGCAAGGTTTTTTAGTAAATATCAATGATGATAGTCATTCGAGCTCCTTCTGTTCCATGTGTACCTTTTTTGTCAGTGTTAGTGCAAATGTCTGCACTAGTAACTCTGCCTGTGCCATTACCTGTGTCCATACAGTAGGCCGGTTTATGGCAGTGCCTCAAGCTGTTTCAACAGGGACCCGCTATGATACTTTGAGATTGGGGACTGATGACTTGAAGTTGGGGGAAGGTGGGCTGAAGAGACCATTTCTCATTAACTCTTTAAAAGTTTGAAAACAATGGGGGCTAAACCCCCCACCCCCTCCCAACTCTGCAGTCCTTGTGTAACACCCAACCTCAGGAGGGAGCTTGCGTCACACCTTTTTCATTAATGACTGACATGCACTGCTGCTTTGAAAGTTGGGGGGGGGGAGTAGAATTGACTAGTGACTTGAAGTGGAATGGAGGGGGGGGGAAGCTATAAAACATTTACTCAATAATTCTTTATACTTTTGAAAAATGTGAGGGAGGAGGATTAAAGCCCCCCAGCCTCTCCCTCTCCACCACTCATGAATGACAGTCAGTGTCAGATGCCAGTATCAATGTCAGTGTCAGTGTTAGTGCAAGTGTCCACACTAGTAGCTATGTCTGTACCGGTGTCATGATCAATATCAACACCAGTTCTGGTGTCAGTGTTCATCAATGTTAATGCCAGTATCATTGTCAGTACTATGTAAACAATGTCAGTGCTACTGTTAGTACCAGTGTCAAACTGTCAGCGCTAGTTTCAGTACCAGCATCAGTGTCAGCTTTATCATCAGTCTTAGTGAGAGTACTTTTGTCAGTACCAGTCCCAGTACTAACTAGCATCATCATCAATGCCTTTACCAGTGCAAGTTTCAATATTGGTACCGATGTCAACACCAGTGTCACTACTGGTCCCAGCCAGACTGGCCCTGCTCATGGGTCAGAGCCGCTTAGTTCTCCCATTCCAGTCAGCCAAAGCATGGGATTTTAGCAAGTTTTGGCCAGAAAAATATGTGTGTGCCTTCTTCAGTACTTCATTTTTTGCCAACAGAGTTGGGACAATGTCAGAAAAGATTGTGCTCTATTTGCACTGGCAAGATCCAGTTCTTTTCGGCCGGCCAGACTGGGCAAATGGAAAGCAACTTTAGTTTCAGGTACAGTCTATGGATCAGTGACAGGTTAAGTGCCAGTACTAGTGCTAGTACCAGTGTCAGTGTCATCGGTACCAGTGAACCAAATATTTAGATTAGAAAAACTGATTGTGTTTACACTTGCTTCAGTTTTATTCACACTAGAAAACTTGTGGAGCACAAATACAACCAGGTGTGTGCAAGAAAAAGGAAAAATTCCCTTTTTTTGCATCTGTATATGCATCATTTCCATTCATACTTGTTTTTCTTTGCTCCTCCATCTGTGTCTCCAGTGTAGCCTTTTTGTTTTAATATATTGCTAGTTCTTGTTGTTGTAGATTAGCAAATGCATTAGAATTATGCCTAATGACCACTAATTCACCTCTCCTCAGGCCAGGCATGGTCAAAATATTGCTTGGGCATCACTTTGTTTTTGGACCATTAATTTATCCATATACTAAGGTTTAGTTATAGTAGGCTTTGTTTTCTGTGGTCTTGGTGAATAATGCCCATAGTGCCAGGCTGTTCGAGGAGCTAAAAAACAATGAAACGCAAAATGGCAAAAGTTTGTAAACAGAATGATTTTAAATATTTTGTATACACTTTTGTTTTGTCTGGCTTTCAAAAAACATTTTCCCGAGTTCCATGCCTGGTGACTTCTATACATTTATATTGACCTGACAACAGCATGACACAACTCAGTGAAATGGCTTTAGAAAAACACAAGTTGCTTGGGCAGAATCAAAACTCTAAATTGCATTAATTTAAATACTTTTAACCATTTCCTTGGCATTAAAATGTGTCACTTATAACCAAGATGAAAACTTCAATGTATGCTATTTGGATAGTAGTAAATGAGTGTGTACGCATTATTAAAGGAATGTGGCCCAGGGGCATCAATAAGTTCTCAAGAAATAGATAAGAATGTGTCTGTCATAACAATGGGTTCTGTTAATTAATCAAGTCCCTGTTCCATTTGGCTGCTAACATCCGCACTGAATCGTGACTAACGCTGTTTAGCTTGCTGACCCTTTCAAAACACACAAATTATGCGAGAAATCATGAAAGTTTAATCCGCGTACTGTAAACACACGACCAACTTGTACAAGTTTGTTTGCTCGAGGTACCTGGTTTATTTGCTGTAGACATAAAAGTATAAATGTCAGTTTAAAATAAGTGGCCTTTCTCTTCTTAGCATACTTTGGGATAAGAAGTTATTTTGGGGTGCTGCACTTAATACTTTTTGACTTCACAATGCTTTTTATAAAGCGCTTGACGGGTCAGTGACTGTATTGAAATGGTATATATTAATCCATTTCACACTACACTACAATCAATGTTTAGATTTATTCACAGCTTCTCTCACCCTCTTATGGAATCAGCGTGGGAAAAAAGCCCTTCCATAGGATTGACACTTAATTCAAATTCACACAATCCGACACAAAGCATTACAATACTTTCAATAATGTTTGCTACAACCGACGCTTCTGCGTGCTTAATAGCTTGGTGACTACGAACGGTCAGTTCAAAAGAATTTTTAATAAGAGAAATATAAAAAAAATGTTTTGCACTCGGAAGCAAAAACTTAATTCAAAGAAGAAAGCATCACTAATTGTATAGTTCAAATGCAGTCAAAATACAACCCAAATAGCCTGCAAAACAACATTGTTATTCGTGTTTTCGGAGGTGAAATGTAAGATAACTATATATGCAAAGTAGCACTTCCGCTATCGAGACTGACCGGCAACAAAGAGAATATTTTTGAGATTCCAATCTTTACAAATACAAACTGATTATCATCTCCACAGAACTCCAACAATTATTCATTTACTTTTAAATCTCAATGTGGTATTAACTTTACTTTCCTCAAGAAATAAAATATTTTAAATTTACATTAACGTAAATCGTCTTGTAATGGAATTGATCAAAATAATCAAACTTGTGTTTCGATTATTTACTACTATGAAATTTAAACAGTTTCAATAAAATACCTGCAGAGCAATGACAACAGGCTTTGAAATGCCGATTTAAAGTAAAAGTACTTTATAAAGATGTATCATTTGACATTACTTTCCAAATTTTGCCTCAGTGGGAAAAACCAGAGATTTCTTCTCTTTCCTTATCCATACTTATAAGCGACTAAAGCAACACATTTTAACAAACTGAAGCAGTTTGTATTTGTTTTTGTCCAGTCCTATTTACCAAAAATATAAATATGTCTTACATCAGAAAACGAAGATGAATAAGCTTCGGGAAAAAGAATGGACTTTAAAAATTTAATGACCAGTACCAGGTGCAGTTCTTCTCATTTGACATTGATTTGTCACTTTCCTCAGATACCCAGCGCGTTCGCGAATTTTTCTCTCAAAAATTCAGCGAGTGGAATCTGATTCCTGTTTTAAAATGACATTATATGATTTGTCCGATTTCGGGTTGTCCCGGGCCAGGGAGTCTTCTATCGTGACTTGCAACTTGAATTGACTTAAATTCACTTATTTCAACACTGAATCGTAAGTATTTACCAACTCCGATACGCAACGTGCAAAAAATCTACTCTTGGGAAAACGACTGGCCATAAATCTCAAGAAAATAAACGCTTTTAGGGCTGTCAAAAAGTTTGTCCCCAACGCTTCATAGTAGTCTTATCAGCCTTTTTGGAGTTATCGGATATTTTGAGTTCATCGGCCGCGATCACCCAAGCTATCACAATGCGAGTAAACAGCCAAACCGATGAACGAATGGAAAATATCAACACTCCCCGGCTGCAAGCTGGGTGATGAAGTCGTGCGCACATTTCGTAAACTACAAAAAAACTCCCACTCAACATTAATGTATAAGTGTGAAATGGTAAGAGACAGCTGTGTTAGATAGTCCAGTGCACAGTTTCGAAAAATTTTCAGTGACTGAAAAAAAACCCCAAAACGCTCCATGATTCGAAACACATGTGCGAATACAACACCAATCTCGGGCACGAGTTGAAATGAAACTCGAAAGGTCAATTTGCCGATAAATCACTGATCCCTACTGACTAATGTTGGGTTTTGGTAGGGACTAAATAAAAAACACTCACAATTTTTATGGAGAAAAACTGTTTGAATTCTAGCCGATTTCCCATTCAAAGACTCCTCATTCAAGACACTCAAAAACATCTGCTGTTTCGTTTAACAATAACAATTTTCCATCAAAAAAGTACACGGCAAAGGAGACACGAACCAGCGTTTGTACGATATATATCTGTATTTTTAATACATTTTTCTTTTGCGTTTTTTCTCTTATTACATGAAGTCAAAGAATATATATTTACACCATATTTTGACTTTATTCCTTTGAGGATTTAAAGCTTTCTTTTGTGAGAATATCTCTCCCTCCATATTGTTAATAAACTTCGTGAACTTTCACATTCAACGAACGATTGGTTTACGATGTTGTCGTCTGATTAATTTAGGACAGTTGAATAAAATCTGTTGACGAATGCATATTCAGATTTCCTTAATACCCCTGTCTTTATATTTCGATTCACCCGTCGAACAATCCACTGTCTGCTCTCTGTATTAACCATGAATCTGAACGACAACGTACAGTCTGGTTCCTTCATAATTTTCAATCCCCGTTCATGCAGAACACAAACAGACTATGCCGCAAAATCTCTGTTGGCCGAGCTTACACCGCACTTGTTTCAATTTCCAAAGCCAGTGGTGCGAACGATACGAGAGGAGGACGTAGTTTCATGTATAGAAGCGAATCGGTTTAGCAATGAGCGAAAACCTCGTGTAGCGATATCATGGCAACTTCCACGGCGCCTTTGAAGCAGCACCTGGGGCTCAGAGACATAAATTATTAATAAAATATTCTAATTTCTCGTCAATGAAAGGCCTGCATCTCGTACTTTTAATTTTCTTAAAGTTCTAGATATATTTGACGTTTTCTACGAGTGCCTTTTCATGTGTAATGCCAAGTGGTCTGATCTGGAAAAGCAGCGATCACAGTGCACACATTTAAAAGGCTTAGCTCCTGTGTGTTTGCGATAGTGGCGAGTAAGTTCATCCGACCGTGCGAACCTCCAATTGCAACCTTCCCAAGAGCATTTGTATGGTTTTTCCCCAGTGTGGGTCCTTTGGTGCGCTTTCAGATGTGAACTTTTAGTGTAAACCTTTCGGCAACCACTAAAATGACATTTATGCACGCGTCTTTTGCTCTCGGGTGAATCCTTGGGACTCGACGCTCGATTCGTCTGAGCAATTTGGTTGTTTCCCTTTGTGCGAGGCGCGCGTGATGCAGGTCTGCTAGCAGCGCGCTGTTGACTTGCAAGTGCTGCAGGTATTGGAGCTGGAGATTCTGGTGAGCTTGGCGGTGTAAGTAGGAAAATAGTCTTGGGTAGCTTGCAAGAGTCATCAGATGCAGTGATTGGTAATTTGATCTTTAAAGGCTTAACAGTAAGCTCTACACACGGTTTTGGTTCCGTTGGAGTCTCAGGTAAAACGGTTGGTACAGAAGGAAGAGTCGGAGCACAGTTGAAATCGATGGGTTTAATATCCCAATCATCGCCGAGTGGAAACGCTGATTCGTCGAAAGGAAGAAGAAATTCATTCCAAGGTGCTGGACTGCCAATGGTAGATCCGACCCTGCTCTCTTGTGAATTTGGTTCAGGACACAGATAGCGATCCATCTCTAGTCGCGTCTGAAATACAACATCAAGCAATACATTAGATGTTATACTCACACTACATGATGTGTCACATTGGGGATTACAGTGGTTAAAAGCTGGCCGCCAGATTCCACATAAACTCACTAAGTCCATGTGCTTTTCAGCGTTGCTTCATTTCGAACTGCTGTTGTGTACAATATAACAGCAGACAGAGTGGATATGAAACTCTAACAAGTTCGTGCTTTACCTGTGCCCAGTCATCTTCTAATGATGGTAGAGAATAGAAATAGCCTGTATCGTGGACTGTTTGAAGTTCGTGAAAAATGGTAGATGAAGGGAGAGATGATTGTAGGTCCATGGCTGTACTTGACCAAGTGCAGTGACGTCCAGTACAGATGTCAGACGAGCGAAGTGAAATGTTGGAATTTAACAAATAAATGAAAGTATGACAACTTCTAATACTTTGTGTGTCATGTACTCACACAAACCGACGCTCACAATCGAGGGAATTAGAATCGAGCCAACTGCTCGATGTCGGCCCGATGCCCAATAATAGCTATTTTAGTTTCCTTTTGATGCGATTGGCCACTTTAACAAGAAAACACAGACAACAACCAATCGTATGAGTTCAAATTGTTAACATGTCAATTAGTTAAAACAATGAAATCGATTGCTTTCTTGGCCAATCACGAAATTTCGATTTTGGAATAGATTTGTAAACTCATTCAAGGTGCACGGACCTTATTTGGCAAAATCTATTTTTGGTGGTGATATAAAGATCAGCTGGAAAGACGAAGATGAAGAATTTGAATTCGAGAAAAACATTTTGTGCTGGAGTTTGTACTAAATTATGTGTTTATTTCTGTTGTCGTTTTCCTCACTGCCATCCAACAACATTCGATATTAGAAGTTCAGTCCATTGACGGACAGCGAGTACGCCATGTGACAAGAATACTGTTTACTAAATTCTCGTATCATTATTCCACAAACACGCACTGATCTTTTGGAGTGTTCTTTGGTGAATGATGTGAGTGTTTTCCAGTTCTAACCCTCAACACAAGCGCCACAAATAGAATGCGCGCCACAAGCTTTGAGGCAGGACACAAAGAACGAAATTTTGACCATTTGTGATTTCAATCTTCGCACGAATTTTATTTACAATTTTCCAAATGTACGAATAGTTGAGCCAAGATTCCATTGATTTTTTCTGCATTATTTCAACTGTGTATTTAAATTCCACATCGTGAGTGATATAGAAAGCTATCAATATAAGATTATAGACAATGCATTAGCGTCGTGAAAAATATGACAAGTGACAAACATAAATTGACCTGGCATTATATGGATGGTTGAATGTTTGACAGATCGCTATCATTTCTTGGGAGTTATCGAAATTGCTGAGTGGTTAGTTATCATGATATATTGACCACTGGGATGTTCAGAGAGTTAAAAGCTAACAGGGATCTGTTTGATATTTTATGGAGCGTGAAGATCGAATTTTCATGTGACGATTTTCTCAACACAGTGTTTTCAGCATGTTGTTCAAACACTTTCTGTTTTTAAAATCATTTATAATACGATAAATTTCGCTGTTGAGTGGCATGTCAACACAGTTGCATCTTCACTTTCATTATATTCATTCGCTTTTTAATTCTAAATATTGATTTGCTCTCCAATCCCTCGGGCCAAGTCCATTCTACACCAGCAGCACAATGAACAACGAAGATAACTAGACTTTACAGTGTACACTTGAAATTTTAAAAATAGGGCCGATCGGAAATCATATATTCTAAATGATAATCGTCTGAAAATAACTATCAATGTAAAAGAAATTCAAGAACTTTGTATTTACAGTTTAAAAAAGTGAAGTCCTTAGCATTTAATTTTGAAGGCATGCTCCATTTTGGCGTGCTTAGATAAGCTTAAAATACGTGCAAGTCCCAGCTTCTTTTATGTTCATTTCCGTCTAAAATCCAGACGTGCTGAGTAAACACCGGGGCTCCAAAATAACACTTCAGTAAGGCCTTGGCAAACATCCCATTCGCTTTCATGTCCCATTTCAGTCCAGCAAAACAAACACGCGCCTTTGTTAAAAATAATCATGGTGATCGCAGAAGGCAAATAGCACCAACCGGAAGTCAAAAGAGAAAATGCCCGCAGCTTCGAGAGTGTTTTCAGAAATGGTATTGAACTGTTTTCATCAGGACTTGGAAAATCAACTCTGCTTAGGATCAAGATATTGTTGTTGTTGTTTTCTGTGCGCAGACTGCTATTTTTAAAATCCGATTAGGGCGTTGTGTCACACAACTTAGGAATATTAATATTATAAAACTTCGCAATGATAACCTTCAGCAGAAACAACAGTTTCCGACTCAGATAACCTTTGCTCTTTTTGTTGGTGGCATAGTGTACAAACACAACTGTTTTCAAATTATTAAATGCTTGTTTACGTCCAGCCTTCGTATCACTTTTCATCGCTGGAATTTGCACTCATGTATCTTTTTCTTTAAAAAAACAACATGATTGTGTTTACGTGTGTTCGCTGCTGGTACCTGTACAGGCTGGAACCAATTAAATTGAGCCTTGTTGCAACAGCGCTCCGCTATAACTTGACCAAATCCATTTTTTGACAGGAATTACGAAAGCATGAAGCAGAAATCCGGATATATGCTGGAACGCGTGCGTGGGAAAAACGCGTGCATTTCTCCACGTTGAAATCCAAGATGAAAGAATTGTTCTGGAAATTGCGATCGCCTATCTCGGCTTTCTTCTGGATGCTCCAAGACCCTATTCGTTTTGTACTGTATCTGTCCAGAATTACTGTCACGCAATCATGTCATTTTAAAATTTGTGTTCAGTTTACAAGTGTATAAACTCGAAGAGGTCACCTCAACTCTTTTTAAAAGTTAGAAACAAACAGAAAAATATGATAGATTCTTTAAATAAAACAACTGGGGAACGTGAAATAATAATTTTAAAATATGGAAAACACTACTCTGCACAATGTAATGTTAATTCTGGTGTTGATTGATGAAAACCTTTGACAGTTCGAGGGTCAAAGTTTTTTCAGAGCAATCTCGACTTTATCATTATTGGAGCTTGCCTTGATTAAAAATCAACGCCAGTTTCAGGCTCATGTTAATGTTTAGAACAAATTAAACCAATCTGTACTTTTTAATGTTAAGCAGAAAAACGTTTAAGATCTGTTTGAGGCTGATTTTGCCGAAAACTTTAAAAGCAACGAGACGCAGAACGGGTGTATTGTTTTTGTTTTCAAAAATGGTCTGTTTTTAACACGTGTGTAAGAATTGGATTTCACAATATTAACCAGAAAAAGTATTTCCGAACAGGTGGGAAGGTGTCACCGAGTCAGATGCGAGCTAAAACTGAATCGAGAAAAAGCGAAGACGATTGATTATCGCGCAATTGAGATTATAGGAACTATATAGGAAGGGAGGAATCATGATAGCAATTTTGTCCCTTTCTTCGTTTCAAACTCTTAAAATAATCATCCTCTGAATGTAAACTAGGGTGAATTTCTCCAGACTTTTGGGAGTTTACTATGAATTTTATGGTTCAAGATAGGTAGTTCAACAGACGTACGACAATATATGACCATACAGGTGCAAGCATATAATATAAAAAAACATAATATAATACACGTTGTTCGTTGCTCGAATACACCGTAGCTAAGTTTTTAGCACAACTTGAACACAAACAGTTACACTCACAAACCTATAAACACAATTAGCCTATTCTTTAGCCATAATAAACTAACTGGTTGTAGAAAAGTTTTATAGACGTGATTCGTCCTGGTTTGACCGCAAAATGCCATCACCAAAATTTTTCTTGCCTCGACAATGATCCGCAAAACACCAATTCGGCCTACGAGTCACGATTGCGTTCCCCTGTTTGGTCTTTTTCGAAGTCTTCGTCAATTGCATAAATATATAAACTGACAGATAACTGCTTTTTTGGTTTTATAAAACACTTTATTTGATGATTCAGTCTCCAATCCCGCGGCAGTTGCTGAATATATATGACTCTACGTTTTCGGATTTTCAGAGACTGGTTGGATTTGTTTTTTGGTTCCAGCCAGCTGGAAACACTGCACAACTGCTTTTTAGAGTTGTCTTGTGCTGACCAAAAGTTGTCGTGACAAACGATATTAGCCGGCATTTCCAAATTGTTGCCAGAAAGTCAGAACAGAATAAATAAATACACAAACTCAGGTTTCAAGTGTTTTGATGAACTTCGACAACCTTCAAAAACACTTGAAAAACCACATAACCAATACGTAACTAATTTTAATACGTGTATATTCAAGCTATCAAAAGAAAACAAAGCAACATATTCTACGATATTAATGTGCAACAACGTAATTCATAAACAACAGACAAGAAGCGGAAACACGAAAGAATTGTTCTTGGGGAGTCGAGCAGGGCGAACATTTGATCACCCAAAAAAGTTAAAGTGGAAGGACACCAGGCACGTGTCCATTTAGCCACATATTTTTGATTTTTAATTCCATTGGTTTGAGTGACAAATGGCACTGACCATTCCAGTGGGAGTTTTCCGGAACGAAAGGATTTCCTCTGAAAGTGTCCCACTTTTTCTGCTCCTACTGGTTGGAATAGAATGGCGCTTTCCTTTTGTTCGACATTTTCACTTTCAACCTACCGGAGTCGTTGAGCGCACACTCACGTCATCCGTATATCACACAAGGCTTACGAAAACGTTTTGACCATTTTGGCCCCGTCCACATCCACACAACGCCGAATAAATTAAAAACGCAACTTTTTTTCTGATTAGGCCCACCGTCCACATTAATCTGGATAAATTGTTCACCGAAAATGGAACTCTTCGAAACCACTTGTAAAAGTAGATAAATTTGACAACATTTTGAAAACGGAACTTTTTGAAACAGTGACGTCACGAGAAAAAAAGGAATTTTTATTTCATTTTTGTTTTCAATTTTGTTTTATCACGAAAAACATTTTATCCGTTTTCCACCGTGGACGGAAAACTGTTGTTGCGTTTTCAGAGTGAAACTGACACTGTTTCCAAGTTATTCCGGCGTAGTGTGAACGGGTTCCTTAAAGTTAAGCTGCATCCCGCTCTTCCACCGAGTGAATGACGCCCCAGGAATGATGCTTACTGGCGCAATGTTAATAAAAATGATATTTTTGTTGCCCCTTTAAAGGGCCGTAAGGACTTTTCTATTTTGATTTTTGGGTTATTAAGCGCAGAAAATTCGAGACTGAATCAGACATAGAAGATTGTTCCGCGTGCACTCTGGATGCAATCAATAATGACCAGCATTCACGTAAAATCAACCCAGTGAAAAATATATTTCCAACTAAAACAGCACAACATGCTGAGATTGAACGACCGAAATTGCACTCTGATCTGACAAAAGACAGTTTATACAGGCCACCTTCACCGAGTCTGAGCCGATTCGGCGAGGGAACTTTCAACAAACTTTTGGTATCAGGTAACTGTTGATCAAAAATACAAATTTCTGTGGACACAACTTTCTGGCTAGCATGATATGTATACTGTGTTATATGCGAAAGGTCTTTTGTCAGATTTATCTCTTCAAGTTGAAATCATATAATTACCGATATACTTATAATCAAGACTAATCTTGACAGTGGCGGGCGCCAGGGGCGGACAGCTTAACGCAAATATGATCTACCGCGAAAAAATGTTCACATTTCTTTCAAGAAGTCGGGAATATCAAATAAGTTGGCCACAGGCCACCCACGCAGTGACACTCAAATGGCAAGTTTTTTTGCTTAAGCTCCTTCCCAGGGCCTTCTCGGTATTAATGGAAGGAGTGCGTTGTATCAAACATATCACAAGAAGGTACAGAGGACAAGTACACGAAAATATGCTCTAAAATTTCTCCACTCGCCTGCTTCACGAGATTCTCAGTCCTATTATTTCATAACGACGAGTTTTCTCCCAAACCGGACAAGATGGTGTGCGTTGCCATAGAAACTCTTATCAGAATTGGCCAGGCTAGCAAAATATTGTACATTCAACACTGACAGTTGATAGATGTGAAAAATATTAATACGCTACTTAGCTGAAGTTTTCAAATGTTTGAGTGTAGAATTTCTTGTAGAGGGCCACACGAGAGTGTTCTTCTCGTGGCTGACCTCTTTTTAAAAATAGTTTATTGACATTATTTGTATTGTATTGTTCTTGAATCGTTTGCCTGGCAAACTTCATTCTCACTGAAAACTTGAATGTGGCATGTTAAAGAGTTTTTGAGAAATGAGTGTTTCAAAGATTTATGAAGATTCAGATGGCTTAGTGTGAGTAGCACAGTCGGTAAGATCTCTGTCTGCCAACCACAACACAGCCTGCACAAACTCTTTCCTGCCAGAAGAACCAGTAAGTACTCTCTCAGGCGCAAAGAGATTTCGTTCTCCCTCTATGTAAAACTGACCGGTGCAAAAACAGTTTTTTTAAAGCCAGGTTTACAGCATGTAGCTACGTATAGAACAATTTTAACTTTTAAGCGGTATTTAAATTAACTTTATATATTTGTATTATATAACCCCTTAGTTTAAACTTATTTATAAATCGTAAATCTTACCGTAATTAAGCCTTATGGCTGCAAGTGTTTTTGACAAATAAAGTATCTATCTATTTATCCATCTATCCACCTAAAAAGTCCGTAAAACCCGAAAATCTTGTAACTGTTTATAAATCAGTGATTGCACCATATTTCGACTACTGCTCCATTGTATGGGATGGCATTGACTCAGAATTAACAAAAAAATTACAGAAGTTGCAGAATAGAGCAGTACGTATAATAACAAGAGCGCGGCCATATACCAAACGCTCAAAAGAAGTTCTAAAAACGCTTCAGTGGTCAACCCTAAAGCAAAGACGAACAGAGCAGAAAGCAATCATGATGTATAAAGTTGCAAATAAACTAACACCAACTTATATGACGGATATGTTTCAAAGGACGCATAGTTCAAACTGCTATGAATTACGAAACTCGACATATGATTTTGCCCTCCCTAAAAACAAAACAGATTATTTCCGAAAAAGTTTTGCTTACACGGGAGCTAAACTCTGGAACTCGTTTCCGGTGTATCTAAAGGAAACGCAGTGCCTCGAGTCGTTTAAAAAAGAGCTGAAGGATTATCTGCATCAACAGCCACAGTAATATTAGTTGTAGTCATAAAATATTGTATAAACATTGTAAATAAATATTGAAATTCGGCAATAGTAAAGTAAAAGTAAAGTAAAGTAAAGTTTTATCTGTAACGTTTAGATTTTTTATATATTGTAAATCACGGCTTACTGGAAGAGCAGAATTTGTTCCTTAATGTATCAAATTTTGATGTAACTCCGTGTATAAATAAAGATTATTATTATTATTATCTATCCGTCTATCGATCTCTCGATCTCTCGATCGGACTGTCTGTCTGTCCATCTATCTATCTATCAGCCAAAAGGTTCCGGGTTCGATCCCCGTCTTTGTCGAAAGTTGAACTTTGGGTGACCTTTTTCGCCACATCGTCCACAGACAGGGACGTTAAGCCGTTGGTCTAGTTTCCTGAAATGCTATCTCAGGGGGCTTAAAAAAAACCCACACACTTCTCGAAAAGAGTTGGGTAATCGCGGTGTTGTGCTGAGAGCCACATAGAATACAGTAAAAACCCGCATATAAGAACCTAGTGATTTAAGAACCTACAGGCTGAAATTTGGCTTTTAAATACCCAAA
>JANSTQ010073552.1:0-14835 GCA_026167885.1 Bergia puertoricense | reverse complement strand
CCCTCCCCTCCCTCCCTGGTATATACAGATAAGTCCATTGCTACACCACGAGCGATCTCACGAATAATGTCCGCCCAGGTGCAAAATATAAGTTTGCTCTCTTTTACTGACAAAGCTTGACAAATTCACTAAAAGTGAAGCTGCATCCCGACTCGGTACAGTGGACAAAATAACCAATGAGGTTATTTACTATGGCAACTTTGACAAACAAACCCACATTGAACCAAATGAAAATAAAATATATTTGAAAAATCAAAACTATTGAAACTATTGAAAATACTTGTTATTAAAAAAGACAACTTCTTAGTTGACGTTTAAAATTTAAAATTTGCTACTGATTTTGAAGCTCCTTCAACCAAGGCTGTCCCACTGCTTTAATATTCTTTTATTTTTAATAACTTTATTGGTACAAGTTGATAATTAGATTGCGTTACATCCATTTCCTTCAGGATAAAGGATAATTTAATGCTATTTTGAAAATAATCATTTTGAGATTATTTTACAGTATTTTTTCATTGTTAGTAATACAGACTTTAATTTTATCTCGTACAGATACAATTATTTTGAATACGCTTTTACATAAGAAGTTAAGCCTGCCACACTAGGTGTAGTTTCTCTACAACTACAGACGTAAATGTAATATTTGACTAGTATGATTAAACAGTTGGAAACAAAAACAGAAGTTCGTCTTATTCCCAAATTCATATTTTCAAAAACTAAAGTAAAAGGTCTAAAATTGTAAATACTTTACTCGATACCTAAAATCGGATCATTCCGTGCTCGTCAACGTACGCTTTAAAAAAGGTTTCGAGGATAGCTATCAAAACAACTACATGGATCATTATGTACGTAACCAATTTTATTCCTAAACGAATTTGTGGGCAATAAGCGATAGAGGGTTTTATATTAAAAAGTTTATTAAATGGTATCTCATGCCGGCTTTTTTTATATCTTTTTCTGAAAAGAAGTTTCCATCTTATATTATGAACTATTTCAACAACACTAAGTATTCAGTTTTCTATTTTCCCACTATATTTGCTAAGTGTAAGGAATACACTTTTATCATTCATACTATCATAAAATTAACATAACTTATCTCAGGAAGTTACTATTTCTTCATAAATACTGTTTGCTTCGCAACTTTAATGAACGAGTTGTTCCATAAAGTCTGGTTGGTGTAATGTCACCCAAAGGTACATCCTACTAAAAATGGTTTTGTTTTATTGTTTTTAGTAATCGGTGTATAATAGATCTTTTGTTGGAATTCCAATAGAGTATTTCTTATATACCTACAATGTCAAAAATACCTGTTCAGAAAAGTTTTGAGAATTAACCGTATCTGAGATGCCGTTTCCTGCATTTTGCATGGGAGTGTTATTTTGCATATATATTGGTTGGTCAGCACGTACAAGCATGACAGAAAGAGCAGTCTCATGAACTAACAAGCCTCGCTACCCTTGTTCGATATGTTTTGGCTATTGCTATTGCTTAAATGTTCATGGTGCGCCCTTATCGACGTTTTAGTGAGGTTATAGTAAGGCCAAACAAAAATACAAAAATAATAATTAAAAGTTGTGGGTTTTTCATTAGCGCCCGTATTTCAAAATTGCCATCGTATTTGCCTTTTTTTATTTTTGATCTAAAAAGTTTATTCATAGAATTTTTTTCGATCAGTATCAATATCAATATATCAATAATAACTGACTATTTTGAATACAAACTTGGAAACTGTTTACTTCGCACAAGTGAATATGTTCACTCAGATGATTGTCAAAGGTGGCTTAAAATCCCTCCATCCGCATTTACTTTTTGAAAACAATCCTCACCAGAAACCGGTAATTTTTTATTTGGCTTAACCAATCAATGCTCGACCTTTTAACTGATTGTTCGTTGGTTTCGCAACAACCTTTCCTGACTTTCCTGTACCACTGCTCTTATTGCTACGAGAGTCTTAACTTTGTTGGTCTGAAATTTATTATGTTCTGCGGTCAATCAGTTGATATTTCAAACAGAGCCTCGCTTTCCGACGGTTGGAGAGGAGGGGATGAGACATTGTTCCAGCCATGAATGATAACAATCTTCAAACAAGAAGACAGATTATCGGTTATGTTTGGTTGACGGATTTCAGACCATAGATTTATTTTCAAAGATACACAGTAATGAAAACAGCGGTGATACGTTTAAAAGTTTAAAATCAAAGCAACAGCAGGGAAGACTTGAGTTAATTGTGTCATCCTTTGAATTAATTAGACCAACTGGAAACTCGCGAAATGTTATGATTTGATAAAAAACCGAATCCTCCTGTGGTCAAGGCATCATGGCTAGACACGTGCTTGTACTGACGTCAGCAATCTGTAATCTTGCAAATACATATGACTAAATACGTCTGGGACGAGATTTGAAATTGAAACTTCCTCTAAGGAAGTCCGCCCCAGAATCTTGTGTTGTTTCCTTCACTTCGCTTTCCCACTGAATAACTCTCTTCCACCGCGACAGGTTGGAAAGTTGTATGTACCTATGAAATATTAAAAGATAACTGGCAATGTGTGTATCTCTAAATAAATATCAGTATGACTTAATATATAAAACATAATGGTTTCAAAAATGGTGCAAAAACGTATATAAAGCTCGGCCAGTATTTGCAACGGCTTCTTTGGGGATTGGTAGAAACAATGTTGCTTTTGGCCAATTTGGAAAATTCATAAATTCTTGCTAAAAGCACTGCAATTAGGTCCATATCTGTTTTTAGGTTCTTTATTTTTTTCATAATATTAAAAAATCCTACAACAAAAAGTTTCCCAATATAACAAGTTCTTAGTATTTTATCACCATCCCAAATTGCCGATATTATATATACCAACTGAACCACAAAACCAGAGGAGGCAGAGAGAAGCTAGTTCAGTTTGTAGAGCAATGGTTATCTATTCCGGAGGTTTGGAGTTCAAATCCCGCTGGATCAGCGATATTTTCTCTTTGTCATTGTAGGCCCATTTCCTTTCTAGGGCTGGTGTTCAAAAGAATTTATCGGGATATTTGTATAGCACTTCAACTTATCACATTGTATCATTATTCAGTGCAGTAGGAACAACTTTCAGCCCGGTTTTCGCCTTCCTAAAGTTCACGTGACAGCCAAGATGACGAAATCACGAGTTTAGACACTGCATGTGCCCACAAGATGCCAAAAATGTATTGATAGAGAATGAAAACAAAATGAGGATCTCTGAGCGGCCAAACTTTAATGTTCAGTGACGGTTAACCCCTTACTTTTGTATATTGTGTCCACTAACTTCGACCTTTGTCTTGACCTTAATATTTTAGTGCGCAGTGAGGAAAGTTCCCGGAGTGAAGACACTAACGAATATTTTTCAAATAACGAGAGTAACGTGGGTCTAGTATGGTTTTTTGTGACTCGTCCGAACTCTTATAAAGAGGAAAAAAGAGACAAATCTTGGAAGCTTTTCGAAGAAAACTAAACCCAGGCTTCTCTATCGCTATTTGAGAAAAAAATCCCAGGCACATTGCAGCTGGCGATCGACCCACTCTTTATTTCAGTTTAAACCAACTTCAAGGCAATCGGAATTAAAGTACCAGCTTACCATCGACCACCCGTGTCCGTTCAAAGCTCCCGCACGGAAAGTTTCAATTTTAGGAAAACGTCATTGTTTGCCTTCAAGATTAAGCAACACCTTATTATAAGAATATAACAAAGCGTTTTAACAACGTGAACAAAACCTACGCGTTATAAAATTAATCCGAAGTTTCGAAAAGTTATGTTTTCGTACATTTAATAAATGCGAATTTGATGCTTTGTGCGTAATAATTGATATAGCAACTGAGCTTTTCAGAAGACAATACAACATCGTCCAACAACAGAACTCGAGGGTCAGTGCTGATAAACCATACAAGAGTAGAAGTGAGCTATCTCAATGGAGATATGGATAGTTACATCTGTTACATTGACGAACCTATAGACATTTTAAAACCAATATTGAATGACGATGTGTCGACTGACTCTGACAGAAAGGCAGATGATACGTAGCTTAATTTGCTGGTAAAAAGGCCTCGTAAAGCAATGATGCTGTAAGATGTTCGATCTTAATTAAAAATGATCCAAATTATAGTCCATAAATTAACGCAAAGTTTTGAGCTTTTCGTTAATAACATGCATCGCTAATTTTATATAACAGAGTAACCCCTAACAGATTAAAACAAATAAGAAAGTTAGTTACAATAGAGAAAATGTAAAACTTCTCACCGCTTGTTGGCTTACTTTGACCTTTTCGACAGTCTTACTTGATGGTAATATTTTGTGCGAGAAAGACCCGGCATTCGTCTTCAGGACGACGATTTTGAAGGCGTTCTATAAATCACTCAAACCATTATATCGTAGATTGAGGCTTTTGCATGTTTCTAGCATTGTTATATTTTGTAAGTTTGTGCTTACAATTTTATGGTTTAATTTTTGAATAAAAGTAATATTAAAGTTAGCTTCTAAAAATGTTGCAAAAACAAAGAAAAGACGGATGGCAGTGACGCAGTTGTTCCTCATCAGCCGGGTCAATGAGATCTCCAAAAAGTGCTACGGGATACAGTTGATCCCCGATAACTCGAACCCTCAGTAACTCGAAGTTCCTGCTAACTAGAAGTAAAACTGATTTCCCTTCGATTTGCTTCATATTTTACTGTAATTTTACCCTAAGTAACTCGAACCTTCGATAACTCGAATCGCCCGCTCACTCGAACTTATTCTTACCTCCCTTCAGGTACTTTTCTTTATAATTTTACCCTCGATAACTCGAACCTCATTTTACGGAGTAATGAGCCATAACATTCTGCACCGGAAGACTCAGTTTAATCTCATTTATATTCTAGTCTGCGAAGCTCTCAAGGCTTGTTGACAGCAAACAGAGAGTGGCTGCTAAACGCCAGTGACTGTTGATAGAATATTTTTTCTAAAGTTTTTTAAATATGTACTCCTGAAGAGCAGCCAGTGTTTTGTTTTGTTTTGTTTTTAAAAATTGTTACCCTGTAACAAAGTTTACTAAAGTGTTCTGTTTCCGCTATCAGCGTTTGAATGGTAACGAAACATGCAAGCGTAAAACCCCTTTAATTCCCTGATTTTTGGTCTTTTCTTCCAACTCCCGATAACTCAAACCCCCGATAACTCGAACCATTTTCAATTTTCCTTGGAGGTTCGAGTTATCGGGGTTCAAATGTATTAAAATCTCTGTGGTATTTGTTATACCTTGGTTTTGGAAAAATAATGAAAGATCGAAAAATCCGCATCATTTTTCAAAATATAGTAATATAATACGCAGTCAAATCTGAAGACTTAAGTGTCTTTGTTATAGGAAATTTCTTCACTTCATTCACATATGAATGACATGACAATATATACCAACTAAAATTAACACGTTTTGCATGTGAGAGCTCCCTGCGAAACACTCAGACAAGTATGAACGTCAAGAATGCGGAGAACACTTACCTGATGATCTGTTCCTGAAATTTGCCCATTTCTTTGTACCTGCAATTTCAATGCGTTCAGTTCCCTTGTAGTTCTTTTAGCTGCATCGTTGTAACGAAAGCTGAAGAGGACTGGAACTGAGCAAGCAGGGCAACATTTGGGGTACATCTGCGCAGTACTAACCAGCTCAGTGTCTGCGTACATCCACTGGTCCAGAAATGAGACTTCAAACACGTGACCACAGTCAAATAATTGAACGAGTCTGATGTCGTTGTTTTGCTGACATTCTGGGGCTATGGCTGCTAGTTCTCTTGGGTTACAAACTCGACAGAGCGTAGGACACATCTCGCCACAGAGCCCAACACAAGGATGTCCACATCGAAGACGTTTTGGGCAGGATTCATCACACGAAGGTCTATCACAGTTTTCATTGCACAAATTGTTGCACTGAAAATGAGGACAGGACCAGGTACAGGGCAACAGACATGGATCACAAATTTCCCAACAGAGTTTCCTGCATCTTTCGTGTACACATGACCGCTGGCATGGCCGAGTACACGGCGGGCACGGCTCGTTACAAGGTGCTCGGCAGCGATGAGAACATACCAAGGTACGACCGCACGGCAGGCGACATTTCTCGTGGTTTCCATTTTTGCAGCATTTACTACACACGCCGCCACAGGCGTGTCCACAAGGGAGCTTTGTTGCACAGGGAGCCTGGCATTCTGTAACTTCAGAAACCTGGAAACATTCAACTATAACTGAATGACCACACATCAACCTTTTTATTACTTCCGAGTGGCATTGAAACTGGTCACATGGAATACCACACTGGCCAGGGCAAATGTGTCCACACGACAGCTGTCTCTGACACTTCTGCTTACATCTGGCATTTATGGAGATGCTGCACGGTAGAGCTTTTTTTGCTTTGTGTCCACAGGGGAATTGCTTCTTCACAGGGATTGCACATTTGTATGGATTACATGGCTCACTACATAAACCTTGGCAAGTGTGATTACACGGTAACACCCTAAAACGTGAAAGAACAGAGAGTTCAATGCTTTAGGAAAAATAATTGGGTCCTTGTTTTAGGTATTTTGTATCTCAAATATTATCTGAAAATGTTATTAGTTGATAAAGCTAAAAAATGCCTTCAATTTTTCACAATTTTTTTTTTCATAAAAACTTTTTCTCACTGTTTTTGTATTAGAATTATAAATTTGTACGTTTCAAATGTATTTTCAATGTTTTCAAACATATTTTTTCCAATTTCGGTGATTTATGGGACTCTTGAAAAAGTCCACGAAGGCGGCCATCAAATCTATAAATGGCGCCCGGTGACGTCATATGATGTCACAAAAGGGTCCATTAGATAAATGATCATCTGTTGATGCCCTAATTAATTAGTATACCAGGTTTGGTTAGTATAACTTTTAATGCTTCTTGAGAAAAAGTTCCACGGGCACTTTTTAATATCGAAAATAGTGGCGAAATGGAACTCGATCAATCCTTACCAACCGGTATTTCGTTTTATTGTAGTTTTATTTCAGTGTAGTTGAACAGAATTTTCGTATTTATTTTAAGATTTCTCTACATTAGATAAGCTTTCATGGGTGCTTATTGCTTCTACAAGTTTTTACTGTGTTGATAAAGCTTGAACTCTTTTAAGTTATGAATTTGAATAAAATCCAAATTACCATACAGATAACAATTAGGCTCCTTGGCTATGTAACAGCTTGTGTAATAAGTTCATGTACATGTAGCCTTTTAATGAATTTATTCAACAGAACTCGTTTCTTCATCAGTTTAAGTTCTTACGTCTATTCCATATTTGTCACTGTATTGTAAGGTAACAATAACACTGCGTTCCTGCAGACAAAACTAGTTTAACGTACCTTTCGCATTGTTTTTTGCACCTGGGGCAGTCTTCGCCGCACAGACCTGAACAACGATGACCACATTCTAAACTTCTTGTACACTGCATATGATATATTAAAATTGTTATCATTAGAGTTTAACCCTACTTTTACCGGGATTTTATATCTCTGATATATCAAGAAGAGTAGGTGAAGCAGCCTCATTTTCTTAAAATGTTAAAAAATCATAGTTAATATAAGCAGCAACAACTTGGAAACTGGCAGTATAGTTGATTAGTCCAATATTTTATCATAAGAAATTTTAGTTATGACGTCATATGAAGTCACAAATCCCAATACTGGACTTTTTATGACGTCAGAATCAATTTCAATCCATTTTGCAATTTTTAAAAAATGCAAGTTGCTGAAAAGCATTACAATATGTTTTGAGGGTCAATTCGCCCCCACCCCATCCCTCTCCCCTTTGTTAACATAGGGTTAAGATTAACGTCATTAATGAGAACAGTGGTGCCATTTGACGCATACAAATTTCAGTTGACAGCAAAAGTATTCTCTTCTTGGGGGTTTGCGATATACGAAAAAGATCTGAATTTGTTCAACAAATTTAGGAAAATCTATGCATCGAAAGATGTCAGCACGGGCCTTGAGAAGGCTTGCAAAAGTTCCACCCTGCATCACTCTTCTTTCGGTGTGCGCGTTTTGTATTTCGGCCTGCCTTTTGCGGGGTGTTTCTATTCGCCAATATATCGGTGAGAAGCCGATTCGGCTCCCCTCTTTAATATTCTTATTAAAAGAGTTGACAACATACAAACTAACAATCTAATTATTTAGTCCATAATTTATCATATAGTAATTGATTATTTTAATGAATACATCATATGACATCACAAACCCTCTATCTTAATTTTCATGGTGGCCATCTTGGATTTTTTCTGTTGTTGTCATAAATCACCTTACCTGATTTGAAATTGGTTAAAAATGTAAGAAATAGTCTTAGGTCAGCCATATCTATTGCATTAATGGTTATATCAGGTCAGATAAATCAACGTCAATTAACTATACAAAATAACTATACCAATGTCAATTAACTATATAAACTTTTAATTAGTTAGGTCAGCCATATCAACTATAGCAAAGGAAAAACTGTACTAAATTACATTTTAGACGAAAAACTTTTGAGAAAAGTGTGAATTATAAATATTGTTGCTACATCGGCAACGAGGAGACCTGCGAAGCCACGATTGATGTATAAAATTTCAATATATATATTATAGGAAAAGTGAGAAAGTTCCATGGTGTCACCTCGTATCGTTGGGGAGTAACAATAGAATATGTTTTTTTCTTGACGGGAGGAGGAGGGTTCGATTTGGCCCTTTCTTAGGGCTCCCAACAAGGATATGAAAAATACCTTCATTTGGCAGACAGACTTGCTGCAATCATCTCCACACCTCCTCGTACAACGGTGGATTCCACACGAGAGAGTTCGCTCGCATGGTGCCTGGCAGAACGCTTTGTTAAGATCTTCACCGCAAGCAACTTTCATCTCGTGACCACAAGGCAGAAGCTTTGAAACAACCAGATCACAAAAAACTGCTATTTTGTCGCCATGAACTCTCCTAGCTTCGGAGCACGGAAGATGTTTTGTGTGACCACAGTCATTAAGTGTAGCTGGCACACTGACGTTGCACATTACGTCTGCTGGATTTTCATGACATCTACATTTTCTCTCATGTCCACAAGGCAGCACTTTTTTCACTTTAACAGCACATTTGTAATCTTTTTCGTCTTGGAAGCATGGCAACTCCTATGTTTGAAATAATTGATTATAATTTATTTAACAGTAACTTAAAACCAAGTTGTTAAAATAGCAAAATTTAGTTTTGATATATTAACGTCACGAAGATGTTCTGCTGTCATTATTACAGCAGTGTGTTGTTATAAGAACGGATATTGTTCTTGGTTTTACGTTTGGGGAAAAGTTTCAAAATACAGAATTTCAAGAAAGACAAAAACAACAATCACATGCCCATTCTCAAAATACGTTTTCAAAAGAAAATTCCCCAATTGAGCATAGAAGTACTCTCTACTTCCTAAACTACTTTAGTTCCAATTGATAGTATGCCTTATTTTCACTGCATGTCTTGGTAGTCATTTTTATTTCTATCTTGGATGAGATTGGACACTGACATGGAGAGCGAAAGAAAGCCAAACAACTCAAAATGTATATAATCAAGTATGACAAAGCACTCTTAGAAAGAGTATGCGTTAAGAGCGTACGTTCCTTAAATAAAAGCAAATCGGTAACTAACTAAGATCATGAGTACGAAACCTAATGTATATACAGTTCTAACCTTCAAAAATGAAAGAGGAAGCTGGAGTATCAATATATAATACCTTCGTATGACCACATTGCAGTTTTCTAGTCATATTTTCCTTACAAAGCGAGGCTTCGCACTTCTCTCCACACTTGAGCTTACATTTGTGGCCACACGCCAACGTTCTTTGACAGGGATGATCACAATTCAAGGTCGATGGGTCCTTCCAACATTCTGCTGCCACTTCATGATTACATTCAGGGATCGCTACTGTAATTATCGTGGTACATTTTCCACAAGGGTGTTTTCCAATGTGGCATTTCGTCTTGCAACGATGGTCACGAGAGCACAGTAGCTTATCGCACGAAGCTTTGCAAACAAAATTAGGATAGTCACCACAACGCACTGCTTGTAAATGGCCGCATGCAAGCAATTCGTCAACTACTTCAGAACATGCAGCTCTTTGACAGACGTTTCCACATGCCTGAAGGCAGAAATGGCCGCACGGTAGTTTCCTTTCACATTGGTTCTTGCAAAACACGTCCGAGGTAGATTGGCGACATTCTATTTCTTTCTTGTGGTTACAAGGAAGAGTTTTCAAAACTCGCACCTTGCAGCGGTCGTGCGGGCAAGTTTCATTGCACTTGTTCGGGCAGTTGTGGCCACACAGAAGTTTTCTGTCGCACGGCTCATGACAGTTGCTTGCCGTGTTCTGTTCAGAGCAAACAACGCCGATTTTATGGCCACAGGAAAGTGGCTTTTCAATTATTTCCTTACAAACTTGTGTGTTACAATTTTGATAGCATTTTCCAGGGCAGTTGTGTTGACATGCAAGGGGTTTTGTGCACTTTTCGATACATTGTTCATCTACAGGATCTTTCGAGCATGGAACGCCCTTGACATGGTTACACGGCAGTGTCTTATTCACAATAATGCTGCAACTCTTTCTGGCGCAATTTGCAAAACACCGGCTAAAACAACAAAACGAAAACATGTCAGTGATTAGCTGAAGTAACGTGTGCCTCCACATTTATATTTAAAGCTTATATAGAAGTACGGCCTTTTAAAAAAATCTTAAAACATCAAAATCATTTAAGTATATACCTATATATATTCTAAATGATATAAATCATTGAGATATGTACTTTGATTCATAATGTTTTTGCAAGTAACCAAAGTTCCTCCTGGGATCTCGGTTTTTGAGAAACTGCCCACCTACCTTTCTCTTAGGTTAGGGTTAGTGTGAAGGTTGGGGTTAGGTTTAGGTTTAGGTTTAGGAGAGGGGTACGTGAATCATTTCCCAGAAACCGGGATTGATCCCGTTCCTCTCAAGTTCTATTTTTTTCGCTTAGTAATAAGATTACTTTCGTATTTAATAAAATAGAATGCAATAAATTAAACTAAGTCTATCAGCTTGGATTGATTGGCTGCCATCTAGGTTGTTTAATGACCTCAGAAAATAAAAGACAAGTTTTGCATTTTTAAAAAATTTCCTTAAAAAATTTAGAAAAAAATCTTGTTGATTTTTTTGAATTGTATGGCTAATGTTTTCGTTAACCCTCGGACGTCCAAGCTATTTATCGTAACAAATTAACCCCCCCCCATCTAACTTTTGTTCTGGTAGAGCTTTGGTAACCAAAATTGGCAGGTACAAAGCTTGGCTATTGTAGTTTTCAAAAATAGTCATCTTGTGCCAGTTAATTGGTTTCCATGGCAACAGTATTATCAGATGATAACGTCATTTTGCAAAATATATTCTCCAGATATGCAGCTATTTTCTTCTGCAACTCTAAACTGACCATGCCTTAGCATGTTGTATTCGTCTGAAGCATAAGCTATGTGGTTATCTTCATTAATTAGTTGTCACGGCTGCAGCTGTTGCCATGGCAACGACTCATTTGTTTCTTTGTAGAGTTGATGTTTGCGACAAGGAGAAAACATTTTTAAAAAATTCCTTTATAAACGCTTAAAATGATCAACCAAATAGATAAATTTACAATAATTGTTTTCGAAAGAGTCTATGGTCTAGCGTTGTTCAAAGTTTGCAAGGGTGCTGAAAAAACCACTGACCAGCTGATACACACATGTTGAAACCAACTGCTGACAGATAGTGTATAGATGATGCCTTTTGTATGCAATAGTATTACCGATATGGGAATCGATATCAATTTGAAATAAAAACAAATGATTTCAAAAATTATGTTTTTTCCAGAAAATTCTTTTCACTTTCAAAAGCCGTAAAAAAAATTCTATTTAGGGTACAAATACGAAACTAGGTCAAAATAGGTGTTTACTAATGATGAACAGCTACTGAAAAATTTGGTTGGCAAAACTAAAATACTTTGGAAGAAAAATAGAAAAAACCGGAGGGGGGGTGTCCATTTGATTTCCCCCCTTGGACGTTCGAGGGTTAAACACTTACGTTTGAAAATAGGGCGGACACTTTCTACCCATCCGAAGGCGAGATGTTACAGTAAATACTTAGCTTACCGGCTGCATTGATGACCACATTCCAGTATTTTTTCACACCGCCTGACACAACGCAGAGTTCGGATGTCATTTCCACAAGCAGTCTTAGTGTCATGACCACAGTATGGGAATGTCTTGGTTACCTCTACGCTGCAATGGCCACATTCTCTACCATAGTGACATGTCTTGTCGCAGGGATGTCCCTCTGTGCATCTTTCCAAGCACTTCTTACAGCATTTGTATTCTACGTGCTTGGGGTCGCCTACGTGACACAGCAGGTTACAAACGTGACCACATCGCAGTCGATCCTCACAAGGCTCGTTGCATCCGCCTTCTGCAACTTTCTTGAAATCTTCTGCTGTCTTCACGTCACTAACATTTCCGTGTTTCTTGCAGATTAGAGGCACGGTACTACCAAGCTGTCTATCAGTCTCGAGGTCCTTACATATCTCTTTCCATAATGACGACTGACTGCATAAGAGGCTGAAGTTACCAACAACATACAATCCCATCCGGGCTCTAGATAAAGACACACAGATTCGGTTTGGTTCCCTCAAGAAACCGACACTTTCTTGTTCGTTGCTTCTCACTAATGATAATATGACTATATCGTTCTCTTCACCTTGAAAATTGTCCACAGATGACAGACGAACACCTTTAAATTGAGCCAGCGGCATCTTCTGCTTAATGTCTAGCATTTGCCCCGTGTACATTGTGAGAATGGTTATCTGTGAACTTTCATAACCTTGTTGCAGAAGATACCTGCACAGAGCCACAACAAAATCTGCTTCATACTTGTTTGAGTAACTCTGCAAACCTTCTCTAAACTCCTCGGGCTCTGAGTGGTCTAAGAAATACATATTTTTCTGCATTCCATGGATGTCGGGGTAACTTTGAACTCTGTCACTGTCAATGATTTCATGATCGTAAATTCGTTTGGTAAGGCGTGCAATCTCTGGCCGCATGCGGTGCTGGATGGAAAGTTGTTTACAATCCATCTTGTTTAAGACCATCCGCTCAAACAGTGAAATCTCAAGGTTGAATTTCTGTGCCAGCTGGTACACGGTGGACTTCGGTCGCAACTGCTTGTGGTCGCCAATCAAAATGACATGTTCGGTGTCTTGAGCAAGTGACGTCAGAATGTGAGCCTCCAACACCTCAGCAGCTTCTTCAAAGACAATAATCTTTGGGCGTATCTGCTGAAGAACGTTGTGATACCTTGCAGCGCAAGAAGTCGTCATACCAATCACTGTAGCGTGACTCAGGGCTTTTCTATCTTCTTCAGCTTTCATTCTGTCTAAATCGTTGCACAAAATATAGTAAGTCTCCTCGGCTTGTTCCGCAGCTTTTTTCCATCTTTGACGAAAACAATCCAGCCAGTACAAATAGAGGCGAATGCGTTCGATCTCCGACAACTGCCACATGTTTTCGATTTTTTCAATTTCGTCTTTCTTAAAACCTTTTCCTTCTAAAAGTAATTTGTTTATTCGTTCAAGGTCCTCTTTGCAAATGCTAACATTTGATGGTTGTTGTTTACCCTGACGTTTGCATTGGTAATTCCACGTTTGCTCCTCATCCTCACCATTAAGGGTATTGCCGTCGCTCTCGGAATTAAGGATATCTCTATTTTTATTCAAAACTGAGTCGCTGACATTTCTAATGGGAGAGAACATATCTTCCTCTCCTTCCTGATATCTTTGGTTCTGAATAAGGTCAACTTCATGGTCAACAGTAATTGTTTGGCCGTATTCGCCGTCCGTTATTCTTTTGTTTGAATTGTTGCCAGCGAATTCGTTTTCAGAATCCACACCTTCTTTATCCTTGCCTTGATTTTCCTGGTCTCCGAACTTGTTGCTCGTACCTGCTGTAATGCTGTTAGAATCTTCAAGTTGTGATATACAACTGCGATGGTTGAAATGGGATGAAGTGTTTTCTGCGGCACCATCTCTTGTGAAAATTCTTCCATTACTTTCTTTGCAAACTTCTTTTGGTTCCGAATGTTTACCCACTTCTTGTTGTTCTGTCTTTCCTTGGTTCTGTAAACTCTTATCGGTGTTTCCATTGCCCTCCATTGCACTGCTATCTTTGTGGTACGCACCTTTTCTATTATTGGAAGTGTAATAGCTTTCTTGCACTGAATCACAACTGTGAGCTAGAAACTGCGCTTGATCGTCCGTTGACACCCTCGCCGAGTCTGAAGTGGCAAAACTTTCTTGTTCTTGATTTTCATATTTTTCTTCTTCTCTACTCAATTTTCTTTTACCCGCTTTTCTGTTGAATGTATCGTGGAGTTGTTCTGTTCTTGGAGTTCGGCTGGTTTCTTGCCGGGTGTTAATGGACTCTTTCTCCCTTTTCTTTGATTTCATCGCTGGAAACCTGTTCAATACCCATGCTTTGAACAGATCCGGCACCGTTTTGCTCTCAACCAGATTTGGGTGATAATATAACTGATTGAGAAAACGATTTTCGATCACCTCTTCCAGGTGATCAAAGGTCAGATTTCCATTATTGGGAGCCTCTGATAACACTTTTGCTTGTTGAATGTAACTCTCCCATTTTTTCATTAGGCTGTAGATATCACTCCTATGTGAGTCGTGGTTAACAAACGTCCTTAAATTGAATTTCTGTAGATTTTCACTTTTGCATCTACCGCCCACTCTAACGATGCCATGTGGAAGGAATTTCAAAACACCGTCCAGAAACTGGTCTA
>JANSTQ010073441.1:0-14836 GCA_026167885.1 Bergia puertoricense | reverse complement strand
TTTAGGAATCCTACTGATGATCAGTTGCTGTGTTAGTGTTTTGGGTTTTTCTTCTTCTTCTTCTTCTTCTTCTTCTTCTTCTTCTTCTTCAGCTTCTTCTTCTTCTTTTGAGAAACGATGTGTTGTCTTCTGTATACAATTCAAATATACAGTCAGTCGATAATCGAATGCAATAACTGTTATATTAGAACTGCGTTCTCAAAAAGAAGAAATTATTTGTTTATTAGAAGTGTTACTTAGTTAAATCTTTAATTTCAGTGGAGTTTATATCGAAAATGCATTATTTCCTTTTCCATCCTGTAATATTCTTAGTTATGTGGAACTATACTATTTGGTTTGCGCGAATACCAGTGTTCAAAGAATGCACTAAGGTTGAATTGTGAAACGTGTTACAATTTTGGATGATAACAAAAAGTACGCACAGTTCTTATCTATGGTTTTTGTATTAGGTACATTAATGAGACTCCGACTTAGCGCAAAACTGAAACTTTTTCTCTTCATCAGAGGTGTTCCACTCTTATACTTATAGAGACGGCGTTTATCCTTTCTCTCTGTCTCAAGAACCCTAGATGGTCGATTGAAATTAGTCAAATTAAAGTTATCCACGGTCAACGTCAGTATTGCTACACACAAGCAATTTTCACACAAATCTGCTTGCCGTTCTCAGTACTTCAAACGACAGACAGACGGACAGACGGACAGATATTTATTGAATCACCATCAGTTTTACAGCATTTATAGAAGAGACTATTTACAACAGTTGCATGCATGAAAAGTGTTTTCTGTGCCGTACGGTAAAAAAAGAAAGAAACAGCATAATGGTTTTGGCAAATGAACTAGGTGCTTTTTTTAGCTTAGTTTTAAAAGTGTTTAAAGATGCAGTCAGCCGCAAATCAACTGGAAGTGGATTCCAGAGTTTTGGGCCTTGGAAGAGTATCGTAAATTGCCTTGTATTAGTTCGGCAATAATGAGCTCTGTACTCATGAGCGCGCCTAGTTGGATAAGAATGTAAATCTAAGCTTTTTTCGAACATTTTTTAAAATTTCTTTGGTAGCAATTTATTATGAAAAGAAAACATAAACAATCCAACTCGAAGGGCATGTATATTTTGTAGATCTAGGGGACTGTTATTGTGAAAAAGAGGTGCTGTGTGAGCATCAAAATTTGATTTAGTAATAATTCTGATGATTCATTTCTGTAGAATAATCAGCCCTGTTAAATTTGTTTCATATGTAGATCCCCATACGATATTGCCATATTAATATAGATAGGATATACAAGTGCATGAAAAATAAAGTTCAAAAGAGTTGTCTGAGATAGGAAATATCTAGATTTTGAAATTATCCCTATGCCGGCTATGGATCTGGGGATTTTTCCAGACATAGTGTTAATGTGCTCTTTCCAATTAAGATTCAGTTATCGACATAGACTCCAGTTAGTTTTTTAATGTTAATTGTAAGCTTATTTACTGTCAGCCACTTTGATACCTGCTCAATCCCAGTGTTAAGAGTTTCTTCAGGTGTTTTTGTATCTTTACTAGAGAGAAATACATTTATGTCATCCGCAAATAGGATAAATTTAAGCAGATCAGAAGAGTGTGCAATGTCGTTTATGCAAATGATAAACAAAAGAGGCCCTAAAATACTACCCTGGGGAACACCACATTTGACAGTTTGAAATTCCGACGATATCGTCTTGTATTTAACATATATGAATTGGGGTGACACTAGACAAGAATAGATCGAATAAGTCAAGAATAAACTGAAGGCAGGGACCGTGACAGTGGTTGGTGGGTGAGTGGACTTTTCACAGTTTATACTGAATGTGCACTTTGGGTTACAGGTTGTGCTATCGTGATAATTGTGACATTCTATTCAGGTTTTTTTCCTAGTTTGCTTTTTCAAACCAATATCTGTTTTCTTCATCCTTTAGAGTCAGTATTTAACTGAATATATGCACAGCTTACTGCGCCGAACAGATGTTGTCTATTGTGCGACATGACATAAATGTGACAAGAGATTTAGAGCCATTGTTACAATATATAGCCCTCTTTAACATGTTTAAAGTTTTAACAAGACGAAATCCAGCGAAATGTGACGTAAGAAGCATTATGAGACCTTGGGACAAAACGAAAGGGAAACAATCGCTTGTATGGAAACCACGTTGAAAAATGTTACAAAATGATAAAGTCAACCCGACATCAAATCGACATCAACGACGACGACGACAACCGACAACAAAAATGGCAACGACAGCGACAACGATAACGAAAATCACAACAACAACAAAAGCGTTGGGGAGACAAGATATTCTGATAGTCTGATGTTTCATCCAAAACACAATTTGTGGACTTTTAGATATTATAAAATTATTAAAATTGGTTAGTCTATATTCAAGTTCTGTTCTCTGTTGGCATCCCTTATCCTCTTTTCAAACCACACGGGATCAGTGTGGTAAATGCACTTGATGACGTAGGTCGTAATCAAACAGGGTGGCACAATTCGGAACAGCTGTACCGCCTGCTCGCGTTGGCGAGAACGTGAAGCGGAAGAAGGTAATACATTTCAAATGCCTTCTGGGCGTCCATAAATTGAAAAGTTTGTGGGATTAATTAAGTCCCGTCGTGAGCCCGTGAATTGTGTTGTATAATGATTACAAGCTGTTTTTGGTTTCTGTGTAGTTGTTTACATGAGGCGATCAATATATTTAAGTCAAAAGTGGCGTGTATGCAACTCTTGTATTTACAGAAGTCTATGGAACGGCAAAGGAATGTTTCAAGCAAATATAGCAAGAAGTGAGTCTGTTTTGGAAAGACTGAGTTGTCTGAAATAGTCAGCACAAAAGACAAAGAATATTGATTTAATAAAACCATAGTCTAATGTTTAACAAGATTATAGTGATAAGTTTGACCAGATGGATATAAAATGTTATTCTCTTACTCTCAGTCTGCTGCATGTGGCTAAAAGAAAATTAATCGTCGAATTACTGTAAGGTCAGCGTGGTTGTAGCCGCAGACCAAAGCGTGTGGGATTTCGGAGTTTCGGGAATTATGTTATAATGCCCCCATCCTACCTCGTTTCTCTTGTTGCTTCTTAGTGGTTTCTTTGCCTTCCCAATCACCTTGTCCAGTTATGATATCGTATCACTTTACCCAATACTGCTCATCGGCAAGTCTCTTTCGAGAGTCGTCTCTGATCAATACATCTATAAGTAGTCTAAGATTTAATGCTACATAAATAAATAGACTCCACAATCGTGAGCAGTGCAAAGTAAGGGTTTTGCTGTCACACCGTTTACATCTACGACGATTTCTAGGTTTGATTGTTGCCTTCCGTTTGGATATCATCAATTTCTTTTTACCCTCTTCACGAAATCTGTTTACAACTGCAAATCGTGTTGCTTTGCCAGCTGAAACCCTGAACCTGTTCTCACATGAATGTAAAAATGGCCAACTGCTGAATTGCTGAAACTGTAGGTATTTTATACTGATGATCAGTTATTATAGTATATATTTTTGAGAAACCCTATTCTCATAAAAAGTTGAGCATGCATTTTAACATTTACAAATATAATTTCACTTGTGTTTATATCAGTAAAAAATTATTTTCTTATTTCTTAAAAATGTTTCTTCGGAAATCAGTTTATTACTGATATAAAAACTGCCGTGCGGTCCGTGCGGAGATATTTTTCGCGTTCCTAAATTAACACAATGAAGTCTTATATTAACTCTTTCACGCGGCGTTATAACGGGGCACTGTTCAGAGACCAAGCAAAGTTTGTCAAGAGACAAATGGCACGGATGGACTGTTTGGGGCAGCGATTAAGTTGGATTGTTCTTTTCTCTCCTGTTATGAGTCATCTTGAAATATGTTCCGGGCCAGAAAACAGAACAATAAAGTCGTTTTAAAAGTGCTTTTCTTAGCAGGAGTGATTGAAATGTCTTTTTGGCGGATTAAGACGTTTCTCTTTGGTATACTTTGTGGTTATAAATATATAAAAGCCGATTATAACTTCTCAAAAAGAGGAAGTCTTTTGATCCAGCCTGTGAAGGAACCGACCTTTAAACCGGTATATGTTTTTTTTTAATACTATCCAGCCTAATGGGTTAAGAATAGTTTTGAAATAGATACATTCAGTAAACACGTATGCCGACAGTATTAAGGAGATATCACGAACGCACATCACCGCCTCTGAAGTTCTAGTTGCTCAGATTTGCCTTATCATCCAATGCACGTAGGATTTACAGTTTTTTAAGAAAAAAATTTATAGTTATTTTGCTGCTCTTTAACTTTTTAAGTGTCGATCATCCAAGATTAAAGCACTGTAAAAGAGTGCAATAATGCTGTTTTAAGAACATTTGACACATGGTAATAGGTAACATGTAAATGTTGGCACATATCTTCACCTTTTAATAAAGTTTACGCGAAATAACCTTCATGGAATCAAGGGTGATAAACGTGACAAGTGAAAAGTCAAAGACAGTCCAAAAATGAAAAAATGTTTGTCGACAAGTAAGACTGCTGCTTGAAAATAGAACTTGTGCCCACTACCACTGATATCAAACTAAAAGTAAAAAACGCATGCTTACCAATTAGTAATGGAATGCTCAGATAACGGATCGGCACAATTTACTTTTAATAACAATAATAATAATAATACATATGTCTGTGTATATCATTAATCCATTATAACGTAATGTTTTAGGATCTCTATTTCAAGGAAGATAAACTAAGGGTATTTTACACTGAACAAAATATAATGTCAAGTAAACGCGAAAAACCATGAAGTTTTCTTCTTGGCATTATCTATTTATTATTTATTTATTTATTTGTTTGTTTGTTTATTTATTTATCTATTTACACACTGAAATCATGCAAAAGACAATAACAACCACTCAAACTGTTATATGCACATATAGGAAGTGAGTCAAGTCCAAAATTGCTACGTAATACGTTATGTTATATTTCAAAAACGAGTGTGAGTGTTCAAACGCGGAGACATGAATGTATGAAGCCGCTTCGGCCAAGTGCTTTTATTGTTTCGAGGTGTTTGGAGCGTCCCTTCAAACACGATGCACGAGTTTTTAAAATAACTTCTCAAATTAATGAATGAATGAAAGAGTGCCTTATGAATATGTTGATTTAGAAATATATATCCCATGGGTTTGAAATTGGTTCAAACACTCAAATGAGTGCTTGACACAGTTTCAAGACTCATCCACCTGACCAAATGTGGTGCGGTGATTGGCCCGAAATGTGACGAATGATTAATGAGTTTGAGAAGTAATTGTTTTGTATTGCTCTACTGTAAAAATGTGAAGGAGGCGTATTTGTTTACAATACAATGTAAATAAACTAATATAGAGTAAACTAATGTTTTCTACATTAATTTGTTTTAGTCTACAATAACAAAATGCCAATATTATATAAATAAATGGTCATCAAATGCACCAACTTAAATTCCAATGTCTTGCCGGCTCAAAACGTTGAACGCTTGACAATTTACAATCATGATAAGCAATGACTACAACTGTTCGCACACAATATTGAGTGACTGACAGCCATAGAAGAAAGGTTTATTACAATCACTTTTTGATATGCATTTAAAGCGTTTGTCTCTCTAAAGTACATCTAGTTAATTGCTAAACCCGCATAAAAGAGGAAAAGGGCAAATATTTCCATATAATTCAGTAAACGTTTATCTTATGTTCACACCACTGTTTGGGAATTGACATCGCTGTTATTGTTACCTTGATGTTGTTTTGGTTGTCTAAAGGCCTCTATATATAGTCTTGAAAATATGAAGCTGCTCTTAACTATCTCGATCAAAACATCTGCATTCTGCATATTTGTTTGCTGTACTTAACTTGTGAGTTTTTCGGTGTCATTGATCCGTAATTTTTATATTTTTCCTATTTATGGTTTGCCACAATTTCAGCCGTTTGAAGCAAACATTTGTTTATATTACGATAATAACTAAATAGGACATTTTAAAACCCATTTCTGGATGATGTTTTACAAGAACAAGCTTCTGTATCATATTATAGCGTCGGTGGCCTTAAATAAAGGATTTACATACTATTAACTTTGCTTCGATCCGAACATTTTAACTTGAATCAGTCAGTCTTAAACCTTGAGGGAGGGAAAACAGGTGATGAGGAGGATGTAAATTTCGTGATCCTATTTGATAATAGATTGGCAGATAAATAAAACTTTTTATAAAAAACACACACAAAAAGCGTGTCAGTTGTCCAAAAATAAATCGTTTCCTATGTGGTCACGGAATGTTGCTGAAATACAATCCTTGGTATTTACCTGAATCAACTTCAAAGAGGTTGCCAGTCGTCATGTCTGGAGGCCGTTTCAAAAATGTATTAATTCGCCTTAGCTTCGTCACTCGGACATTTCTCGTTGATGCTCAACACTAGTCAATCGTCACAGTTGTTATCCCAAGGAGGAATTTTGATGCACTAATCGTAGAGCAGAGAAAAACCAACTCCAAAAAGAACTATAAACTTAGGGCAATTCAATTTCAGTACAAGATAACCGTTTTCTTTTTTTGAAAAACTTAAAAAGGAGCTGTTGCAGAGTGTGGCTATCAGCTATTGGATCAATATCGCGACATCGCCATGGAAAACGTCTCAGATTCAATTTACAATCAAGGAAGCCTAAATTCGTCGACTGATGCTAGTGATGAACCAGTTGAGTTCAAAGTGACCAAATTCTGTTTGTACCTCGCTATTTTGTTGTTTAGCGTTGTGGGTAATTCGATGATAATACATACTATATGTTCAAATGTGGCTGAGAAGACTTCCTCTAATCTTCTTATTCTGAATTTGGCTTTGTGTGACCTCATAACACCTTTAACAAGCATCCCATCTGATCTCGCCCTGGAGGAAAACAACTACGAATGGATGTTTGGTGCAGCGTTTTGCAAAGTACTGTGGCCAAGCCAGACTCTGACTGTCACTTCGTCCGCTTTGACACTAGTTGCCATAACTGCTGATCGTTACAGAGCAATTGTGCACCCTTTCAAAGGGCACTTCTGGAAGAGCACAGTGAAACTATTAATATTTTGCATTCACGGATTATCTCTAGCTGTAGTGGTTCCATATTCGTTAGTTTTAAAACTTGACGAAGATATGAAATGCAGCGAGTTTTGGCCTTTGCCAAAGATGACCTTGAGGAAAAGTTACACTATGGCTCTGTTTCTGTTTCAGTATGGTCTTCCCCTGATTTTGATGACTATCATGTACAGTGTTGCACTTGGAACGTTGCTTTCGAGTGAGAGGCAAATGAATAAGCTCGTTACTGGTGAAGCGAATGCTTCTGGGGCACAAGTAGTGAGATGTATTGAAGCACGACCCTCCATGCAGTTACGAAGGGCACAGAACACAAAACTAACAAAAATGTTTGTTGCTATTGTAGTTGTGTTTGCCGTAAGCATGTTTCCTAACCAAGTGCTGTGGTTGTGGGTTGATTACGGAAAAGGGATGGAACACGAGAACTTCAATACGGCTGCAGTAATTTGTCGTATTTTCACTTACGCGAACTCTGTGCTTAACCCTGCCATTTATGTGTATTTCAGCCGGGATTTCAGGAGAGGTTTTATTGCAATTTTGAACTGTGTTTGTTTGCGGAACAGATGCTTATCCAGCAGACAACTACAATGCACGACTACCCAACAAAACGCAAGCATTAAATCCAAATACGTCCTTGCCGTGAAACACGAGGAAAGGCATTTGCTTGGCGAGAGTTCTTCGGGTACCAAACAAACAATAAACTTTGAGAATAAGCAGCTAAATGTTGAACTAATACACCTGAAAGAAGACGCATTAATTAGTGATAAGACTGTGCTTAGGGGGCTAAGGGAGCTTCCGGAAACAAATTGTTAAAATTTTCCATCATCCAGTAGGTGCTAAAGAGCCATAGGCAAGTTTCCAAAACTATAATAGTTCTAAATTATGAAGCTAAGCAATTCCATTTTGCTGCTGATTGGTCTACCAATAATATACTTCTACCATTGTGTTTTTAAAATAGTCTTAAGTACGTGAACAGTTATTCCGACTATGCAGCATACTATTGCAAGAGCAAATACCGATTATTGCTGCCTTCAAAGTTCAATAACTTTTTTACTCTAGAGGGGAGATGGACGGAGGTGTACTATGCATTCGATAGTTCGACGCGCATATGGCGGATACGTTTCCACAGTCAAAGGTCATTAAACATCCGAATGTTAGATGCCCATGCTGCAAGAGAAGAGACTTCCCTTTTTTGTCAACAACAACCGAGATAGAGTGATTGAAGTTATTTATATTGGAGTTAATTATCGCGCCTCAGAAAACATATACATGAATCGGTCGCCCTAATAAAATCGAAATTGGAGGATTTTCAAGAGATATGACCTCACAAAATGTTGTTAATCTCACACTTAAAAAAAAATAGAAAAATAAAGTTTTTCATATGTTTTTACAAAGTCAGTAAGTGTATTGATTTACCTGTTTGTGGCTGGAGAAGGGTCGAAATGAACGCCCGAACAATAATTATATATTCTCAGAAGCCCAAGTATTTTCTCTGATGTTTTCCTGACCATTATGTTCAAATAAATGGTGTTAATAAATACAATACAAAAATAGGTACAGGAAACAAAACTGAAGCTATGATGCCTCCCCGTAGGCTACTGTTCTCTTTCGCTGCGAGAGGTTTCTCCCTCGGAAGCTCTCGGAAAACGAGGAAGAGACCTCTAACAACGAAAGAGAATAATAGTCTTCGGAAAAATTAAGGTTACATCCCCCAGCATAGCTTTGTTGAGCACTGTTTTGTATTTAGTTGGTGGTCATTTACTTAATAACTTTATTGTATCACTTCTAGTGAGCTTTTCAGCTCAGTGATAGATCATAACTGCGATAAATCATTCCATGATCTTGTTGATAGGGTTATTTGCAGTTGCATCTGTAGATATCTTTAGGCGGCGTGTTTCGCATTAGTTTATTGTGGAGTTAATTACTTATTGGGTTTGGAAATAAGAATTTTATCGAAGGAAATACCGAAAATTGAGAGAAATTACCGGCGAAAAGTTTGCAAGCGATCTACAGAATGGGTAAAATATGGAGTTTCGACGAAATTTTTGGCTTTCACGTACGCGTGCGGCATGTCAGTAATACCCTTGACGCAATTTTTTCCCAGATTCTTATTTTCTTATTTTCTAAATTTTAGGAAAAATTGTCACATCTGTTGGTTATTACTTGAATACCAAGAATTATCTCGATTTTTAAAATCAATCCCCCTCCAACCCCTCCCCCTGAACAATTAGGGTTAAATGATGCACAGTTCAAATTAGAAAATACAGTATTATCACTGCTGTCTCCAAACCAGATCCTCTGTAAATAAAAGATACCCTGACGTTTGTACGTTTGTACTTTGCAAAGAAAATTATTTTTTTTCTAATTATACAGGATAAAACGTGGATCCATTTAGTAAAAGAATGCTCTATACGCCAGGGTGTAGAGCAGGCAATAAAATTTATAAAAGGTGAAGTTTAAAACATTAAAACGTTAAAATATTAAAATATCAATATTTTAATGTTTCAATGTTTTAAACTCCATCTTTTATAAATTTTATTACCAATTTTATTTTATTACAACTGATAATTTTCCAACGAGTAGGTTTTTAGACCACTTTCAATCATTTTCTTTCATGTTCACACTACAAATAAACAGTTCTTAAAATATGGCAAGGATTATTTGTCCTGCCTTTATGACGAAGACAGTTACTCCAAAAAGAGAGTACAGTTAGTCAAATTTAGGCATGAAACTGAAGCGTTTAATCGTTGAAAATAACTATACGAAAAATAGGGCTGTGTAACGTAATCATCTGTCGCAATACGTGACATATAAACACTATAACCAGTCCACCTTGTTTTAACTGTGGGAAATTTGGAATACTTAAAGAGGCTGTTTCCCATATTGTAATTGCGCTGCCTTTCCATTGCTTGCAGGAGACGTTAAAAATACGACAAAATAACTACTCTTACAAATAGTGCAGGCATGATTCTGCCTAAAAAGTTGAAAAAATGGCACGGATGGCTTGATTTTGAGGACGCTTGAAACGGATTATAGATTTATAGTTATGATTGCTGAAGTGAGTATAGTGTTGGCCCGTAGGTTTTAATAGAAAAATTGTGAAACTGCCAATTTAAAAATGTATTTCTTATTTTTTATGTTTTAGTTAAGTGACACTGGTCTTAACTGAGACTCGATATAATGCATTACAATTTTATTGGACTAATACTTTATGAAGAAATTCAAGAACTTACAACCTCGTTTGCTTTTGGTTTTTGCCTTGAAATTTGATTTTCTGCCTTGTCGTTATAACATTCCAGCTCGCTATTTAAATGACCCGTTTCACCTTGCCCTCTTCAGTTGATGCGTTCAATAAAAAGACCGGAATTATTTTATGGGCATTACCCATAAACTCTATTTTAAGAAAATTAAAACAAAAGACGGACAGTTGACTAAAATCTAGTTTTTGTGGAAAAAACGAGGATAAACAGAATTCTCTCAATGTTCAACAATAATATTGAAATCTGACTTGTCCTTCAAAATTGCTCGAAAGGTGTTTTTGTTAGAAAACACATTTGCAATTTTAACTTAACTCTGTCAATCACCCAGTGTTTTTAAAAGACAGTGTACGGTTGGCAAATATTTAAAGAAAACCATTTTTTATATTTAAAGAAAACAATTTTTTCGAAAGCATTTGGTCATTATTTAATTGGGTCGGTTAAGGTAAAAAGGATGCGCGATAGCAGACATCCAGCCGCGACAATTTCAATAAAATGAATAAATAAACTTAATTACTGGTCTTATAGCAAAAAAACATCCGCAAGTTGAACTGAAAGACAAGAAATTTTATTTCAAAGATTTGAACTGGCAGCCTTGGCAAAACGCCTGAAATTGAAAACAACTTTTTAATTGCTGAAAGTAAACGAAATTCGGGTAAACGCATTTAATCGGCATTCGCCCTTGCATTTAAAAAAAAAGAGTTGCAGCTGCGAGATAACATGGCAGAGCACAACTTGAACAATGTTAGTAACTGCTTTGGAAATGCTACTCATCCTAAAGAGTGTCTTCGTGGCTATGTGGAATCTCTCGAATTCAAAATTGTAAAAATGATATTTTATGCAGTTGTCTTTTTACTGAGTACCGTTGGTAATTGCATGGTGGTGGCAATTATTTTACGTTCACAGCGTATGAGACAGGTTGGTGGTAATTTTCTTATCCTGAACTTGGCTATCTGTGATCTTCTGACTCCATTTATTAGTATTCCATTTGACATTGGTCTAGAGGAGAGCCGTGGTGTATGGCCGTATAAAGCGGGCATGTGCAAGATTCTGTTTCCAATAACAACAATGACTTCCACTTGTTCTTCGTTAACTCTTGCGGCCATTTCATTTGATCGATACCGTGCTCTCATGCATCCGTTTAAGTCTCGTTTAACAACAATGCAGGTGAAAGTAATCACAATAATACTACAAGTTGTAGCATTTGCTCTTATTCTACCATACGCAAATGCATTGGAACTACAACAAAATGAGTGCACCGAGGTAGGTTGGAAAGAGTTTTTCTATAGGCAGTTATACACTGTTGCTCTATTCTTAGTACAGTATCTTCTTCCTTTATTTTTTATGGCCATAATGTATGTAATATCAGCCTTTACCCTCCACCGAAGCACAGACAAAGTCCAAAGTATGGCTATGGAGCTCAAAGAAAAACCCAATAACCAAAGAGGATCCACCGTGTCTTGTCTTTCCTTGAGGGAAAGCTTTCTCATGCGACGAGAACACAACATGAAAGTTACAAAAATGTTCATGGTTATTGTGGCAGTGTTTGCAATTTGCATGTTTCCGAATGGAATTGTTTGGTTATGGGCAGATTTTGGAAATGGGCTGAACAACAAGCATTTTTCTCGAATTGCTATAATCTGCAGGCTTTTCACGTATACAAACTCATGTATGAATCCGTTCATTTACGCTAAATATCACAGAGACTTTCGAGAAGGATTCAAAAATATTATTGGGATTGTTTGCTGTCAAAAAGAAACAGATATTGAGCGACTTCGCAGGATTTGGGGAAATGAAAGTCGGATGCAGCCAAATAAGCTGGGTAAAGGAACTATTCCCTCTAGCACAAAGTTCTATACTAACGTCCCTTTGGGGGAAACTGGTAGATCCCGTTCAGTAGTTAGCTTCAACCTTGACAAAGAAAGCAATTCAAACAAGCTTCACAATGAAATACCAAGACGTGCTTATTCAGCACAAAACATTCCTGTGAGTATACTAAAGAGCCCAGGACTGAATTGTTCTCAATGTCAGAGTGCAGCTTATGGATTAAATGCTTCTAATACGGCTCGCCTTTCTGTAGGTGGACTTTATGATGGTTCACCATCTTTCAAAATGTTAGGCATACACAGTGGAAAATCGAACAATAGAGCAGGCAGCAAAAGTAGTGATTCTGGTAATTCGCTAGATAAATCGGCGGTGTTCCTTAAAAGGACTGGACACGATCCTTCCACTTTGAGAACACATGAATCACACGGGAATGAAAATTCACTTAGTTAATCAAAATACCCTCCTAGCTAAAACTGAAGGATGCCGCGACGATTCTTAGGAAACCTTTGTTAGACAGACTGATCATTGATCATGAAAGTGAAGATAACTGCTTAGACATTGGTGTTGAAACAGGTACCTTGCTTTTGATTAATTAAAACTAATGTGTTCTGAAGCAAATTGATTTTAAAAAGCTTGCTTGTAACAAGTCGCCTACAATAAATGCCAAAGTAAATAAACTAACTGCTCAAGCTGGAGTACTTATAAAATGTATCACGATATCATAAATTATGAGCTCAGCTTTTCATTGCGTTGTTAAACAAAAACCAAGCAAGATAAATATTCATTTCTTTATGAGTATTTGGAACTAGCTTACTGCACATTCAGTTTTCCGAATGCCATAATATGACCTGAATTAATCAAAAGGTGGACAAACCTTGCGACAAGAAATGGAAAAAACCTTTGTATAGCTTTCTTTTTCTCTAGAAGAACATAAGTGACCTTATCTTAGTTTGTGACTAATATCACTGTTTGCGTTTATCGATATTCGTTCAATTAATTGATCCTAAAGATAAATATTGCTGCATTTTTATTTGAATACTGATTTGATCAGGGGTGTCCACATATATAATACATCGAGTATCCACTTTTACATCACAAACAATTACAACAACGACGACGACGACGACAACAGACAGTAGTCCATGAGTTTATTAGAGCCGTAGATCTAAGTTTCATAGTTCTTTTCTATAGTAACTAAGACGAAACAGAACTAAAACAATCACATTGCCAGGATCGAACCTCAATAAAAAAAAAATACTTTGTAGGCAAACATAACCATTACACTGACTACGTTTAACTAAAAATGCATACAAATTATTTTGACTCTTGACGAGAGGAGTCGAACTAAAAATCTTGGAATCGAGTTAACACAAAGCGACTCAGTAATAAGCGGAGCAAAAAGTTTTAAGCTTTGAAGTATGTTTTAAACCTTTAAATCACAAAACAGTAGTTTTAATCTTGAATGGATCTACAAAGTTCTGAATCGCGCGCACGATTGTGAAAGGTGTTTTACCTTACTTGTTCGAAATCGGTTGTTGTCATAATGCTAGTGCTCAACTGAAACCCGTGGCTGTAAATGATAACGTTGACTTCGAGTTATTGCAAATAATCGCAAGACCATTCGATATCTCTAATACTTACTGAATTCAGTCTATTACAATGTTTTAGAAAGTGAGGCAAAAGAGAAAATATACGATAAGAAATACTTCCTTTTATGATAATTTTCTATCTGGTTAGGACGGGCATTTTGCCTTCATTAAAGCTCGTGAAACTGTTAATGATCGCTATTAATTGTACCCCTGCGGTTTTAGAACATTATAGATAAACATTAAAACACAAAACATCATCAACAGGATGAGCAGCATCCTGTTTAGTTTAGTATGAAGAAAGTTATTTATTATTCTATAAAGCTGCTCGTGGTGATATAAGTCTTAATTTATCAAAGTCAAAGAACAACCTTAGTAAACCTCACTTAAGTTCACGTATAGTACGAAATAGTTTTAAGCCGATTCATTCACTATTTATTCTAAATCGTTTGTTTAATGTTTGGAATTATCTTACGGAGGAAACTAAAAAGATGAAGTGGCTTATAGGATTTAAAGACTTTAAAAGATAACCATGCTCAGATCACGGGTGTTGGGATTAACATTGGGAAAATAAACATCGAAGAAACCACTCTTGTTTTTTGTTTTATGCATTTCTTTTTACGATCGCTATGAAGGAATAGGCCAATAGAATGATGGCTTCAATAGACTACTACTACCAGAATGCTTTAAGAATTTTACTTTTATTTTTATTTCTTCATGAGGATAGAAGAACAATACGCGCTTACGATCTTAAGCTTAAGAAAGAAAGTGTGCAAAGCATTCTGTAGTAGTACTAGTAGTATATATAAGTAGTATATATATATACATATTGCCGAAACCCGTTGGAAGTACGCAGAACGCTCCCTGGCTATTGAAAAAAGCCTCTAAAGCAGATTTCTGTTCTGGTTTCAAACTTAAAACGTCCTCCGAACTACAAGCGCCATAACAATGTCACTGTAACGCAAGAGGAACTGGAGACGCCAACATGTGGTGACCTTTTGACGGACAAGCCATAAATGACTAATCAAAAGAATGAGGCCGACAACGGTTCTTTTCTCTCTGTTTCTCTCTTTCTCTTCTCCCCC
>JANSTQ010073329.1:0-26285 GCA_026167885.1 Bergia puertoricense | reverse complement strand
TTATTCTACCTAACGTATTTTATATTTTTATGTAAATATAATATAAACATGCAACGAACTCAATAAAGTAAAGTAAAGTAAAGTAAAGTAAAGTAAAGTAAAGAGAAATGCTCCCATCACTAAGAGTTATTTCCAGGAAGGTGTTCTAAAACAAAACATAAATTTAAGAAACAAACTCATGAGAGTAACATTAGAAATGATTATTAAAATCTCTAAAACAGGCCTTGACTGTACATTCAGTAGAAATTAATAAAAGTTTTTATTAACGACATGACAATTTAGAGTGAAAATGTGCACCAAAACAAGTGCAAATATGAGATTACTACATGGTTTACAAAATGGTCTGACCGATTAAGCCAGTTGAGTGGATGTCAGTAGTTACTATTATGGCAGTTGCTCTTTGTCAGATCCAAGGTTTCTGTGCAGCTATGAGTTTAAATTTAAAAGATGTCATAAATCACCTAAAATGTTGTATAAGTCCATACTGTCCAGTCTGTAATTAAATTTAAGATCCAACTCCCAATCTGAATGTCTCCTTACGGTCCCCCAGTCTGCTTCTGCTACCTATGGGGACCGCGCTTTCTTAATAGCTGTCCCTAGACTTTGGAAAGAACTGCCACTTACATGTACTATAAGAATTTCTGAATCTTTCAACCAGTTTAAGTCTTGTTTAAAAACACATTTGTTTAGTATTAAGTAGGCACTAGCTGTCCCCTTGTCATCTTTTAGCAATTAGATAGGCTAGCTTAAATTTTAATTCCATAAATAGTTTCTTAGTATTTTATCGATGTAAACGCATTGATGCATGTAAAATTTGTTCTAAGATATTAAATTTTAGGCCCAGGAGAGGGTGTTTGAACTGAGACTGACATTTCATTGTTTAGAATTTCTTTTCTTTTTATTACCATTTGTAATTTTAGTACTTAGAATTTTTAGCCTTTTTTAGATGTAAATTATGCATTGTATTTATTGAAAATTGTAGTTTTTTAACGTTGGTCTATTTATGTGGAAATAAAGGTTTATTACTATTAAAATGTGTTCCAAGAACATTTACTATTATTATTATTATTATTATAACAAACTGTGATGATATGCTTTAGTTATGTGTAGCCCACATAACCACAAGAACTCTATATATAGGTTTCCTGAGATACTGAACCGAACCAATTAGCAATAGAATGAACACTTAGTACTTACGTGTGAATAGAATTAGCATACAGGATAATGATTAACTTAACACAGATCAAAATAAATGTAGCTTGTTGAAGCAAAAAATGACTCACTTGTTCTTACACAAACAAGGCCTGAAGAAATAAATTAAACTGACTCATAAAAACAGTGCACCATAATATCATACAACTTTCCTCTGAATACCTACAATATATATACGTTATAGTCCCTAGTATGCAATACTTATCCAGAAGTCCAAAACTTACAACAATATTTAAAACTTTCTGATTTCTTAAAATCTGTCAAAAACAATATCACTTATTTATTATTTTTATTCAACAGAATAGTGTACATGTAAGTCGATGCAAATTTCCTGTGCACAGTACCTCAGAAACTAGTTTGTCAACTTGGTCTCTTTCCATTGCCTCCCTGGCTGCTGCTGGTAACCGAGAGGTCACCACAGGTGAAGCTCCCTTGACAGCAAAGTCCATAGCTCCAATCTCATCAGTCCTGATTCTTGTCAGAATACTCCCAGGTCTTTTTTTCTGAATCACACTGTCGGGTCTTTTTTGGTTTTCTTCTTCTTCTCCTTGCTTTTCAGTACCTCTCAAAATATCAGCAATATTTAATCCGGAACTGAGTTTCAGCGTAAGTTCCTGGATTTCAGAATGGATTTTGTCATATTCAGATTCTGATTGGTCAGACGACTTTGCTGACTTTGCCCGAATGCCTGAGTTGTGAAGTTCTTCCTCATCTTCTGTGTGGACATGATCTTGCATTTCTTTCCCATCCTCCAAAGGAAATACTGAATCCTCAAAGCCTTCTAAACAGGGTGTTTGGATTCCACTGTATATGGACATGAGAAAACTATATTAACTTTACTTAACAACATCTTGTAATTAATGATAATTCTTTCATTTAGAACAAACTATTAATATAAATTACCAGTAATTATGTATTACCATATATGTGACATTCCTGGCAATTAGGTCATGATTTTCAAGAACAAGATTTCATGACCTTAGTATACTTTTATTTTGGGTCTCAGAAAATCAACTTATAGTCCAAGAAATATGGTAGCTGGTAAATTAAATCTTGATTTTTGCGAACAACTTACAAATTTAAGGATACTTTAAAAACATTATTTTGATCCTTGCCAAACTTTAAACAATCTGCAAGTTAATTGTTTTGTTTGAAAGAAATTTTTACCAACACTTTCATCACATACCTAACAGGGTATGCCTGGCTGTTTTCAGTCTTAGCAGATGCAGCAGACGCCCGCGATGTGGAGACTTGCTTATCGTGTGCAGCACTTGGACGTTGATTCAGTTGCATCTGCAGTGATGTACCCCGAGAGCTGACAATTGCTGGCTTTTCCAATGATGGTTTCTGAGCATCCAGTTGAACTATTTTCTTTGCAGATCTACGTTTACCAGACTTCATCTGAATAGTGGGAAAGAGGGCATCACATATCAATTTTTTCCATAAAAGAAACATCATATGGATGGTTCTCTGGAGATCCCATCCCCACCCCCACCTCCTAGAAATGTCATAAATATCTATTGATATTTTATTGTTCAAAACAGTATATAAATACTGCAAAGCTATTAATAAAAATTTAATATATAATAATATTTAACAGCAATCAAGTCAAGTAATCAGGACATCACTTGAACTTTCTGCATCACATCAGAAGGAGTATTAAGAGTTTGCAGGATAGTAAACAGTTCCATATATTGGAAACCCAGCGACTACAGTAGAATTGAAACCTCGAGGAAAAAACTGCATTGTCATCACCTCAGATTACATCACCACAATTACAGTCAAAAAAAGCTAGCTTAGATTTGTACATATAATTAAAGGTGTTTTATTTTATTCTACATCAATTCAACAAGTTTGAAATGAACAATTGAATTTTCCCTTGACGTTTCAAAGAGAAACGTCACAGCCACCAACCCCCCACCCCCACCCCCCAAACGTCCATTAGACGTAATCGATATGTGATGATTCTTACCCTGGCAGTGGACTGAACAGTAGAGGCTTGTGATGCTCGATCTCCATCCACAATTCCTTTCCCCTGCATAACAACACTGAGATCAACGTTTGCACGAATTGACGCAACTGCAGATGATCTTGCTCTAACTGCACTTTCTAGCAGTGCCTGTCTGTCCTGGGTGACAGAACTTTCCCCTCTCTCTACGTCACACAGAGTTTTGTTGGACTGGGCGATCTCTCCTCTCATCATTTCTGGTTCCAGATCTATGGACGGGCTCGGTGGAGGAACTTCTCCCATATCTTCAAGTTTTCGTAACTCACTTTCTTCTTCCTTCATTATCCCTTGGATTTGAACATTTTTCTTAGGTCCTGTTGATTTTTTCTTGGACCTTGGATAAAGTTCTCCGTGAGAAACATTATGCGAAATATTTTTATCCAGCAATTGGGTTTTATCTTGCGCACTTAGAGTTGTATATTCCAGCTGGGACTGTCGCGTTAGCTCTTCCAGTTCCCTTTTCAGATTAAGATCGCTCCGTTTAAAAGATCTGCCACTACCAAATGACATGGTTCACTTAGAATTTCTAAATGAACAAAATCCTCCGTTGTAGTAGCAAGTCTGTGTGAAACAAAAACCTGTTGAGCCTAGAACTTCCACATGAACAACCCTCCGATGTGGGAAGCAAGTCTTGTGTCAAACAATTTTCTTGAGCCTTGATAAATGAAAATCACAACCACGCATCTTTCACCTTCCAGTAAAAGAGTCGATCACTTTGTCCAGGTGCTAATAAACAGATCCAACCTTATTCAAAAGCAATCCTCCTAAATTTGATGAGTTTGCAGGCGAATAAACTAAACTTCCTCAAGAAACTGTTACAGTTTTCCAAGTCCGCCATATTTGTTGTGTCTCGTTGCCGCGGGATTCTCGCTGGAACCCAGTTTACCTCGTCCTTCAAAAAAAAGACAGACGCCTGACGTTAATGTTGTTGTTTACATTAGCAAATCGTTGTCTTGCTCGTTCAGTTTGTTTTTCGTTCCAGTTTTGGGAAAACTTTTCATTTGGAAATACTGTATTCGCTTCAGTCTGACAAAACAACATTACAAGCTACGTACACGATGATGTCGTACAAAATTTTTATTATAGAACTTAGAAACTTGTATATAATATATGCATTGCGTTTGTTAAAATGGTAATTACATTTACAAAATAATAATGTGCGAAATCGGGTTAAAAACTGTGCTGTTTTGTGACTTAATTTTATAGTTATTTGATACAAATTTGCCATGGTCGATCGATAACATCGTGGACTTGTTCGATAAAGTCGAATGTAATAACAAGAAGATGAAAATCAAGAACACGATTTATTTCACAAATGACAAACCCTTTAATGCATATGTCCATTCATGAAGTTTCTGTATTTTAATAGCACAGGCGAAAGGTCTTTTACACGTGGGTGAAACGACCAAAAATGCGGGCGAACTAACTGTGGGTTAATTGATTGTGGGCGAAACGACCGGTTATCGTTAACTACCGCAGAAAAAGCTCTCTTCATTTTCACCATCAGTTTATCTGTTTACGTTATTGAAAAATAGCGGTATTCAGCTATTGAATCGGAAAATGCCACGGATGGTGGAACAAATACGTTTTGATAACCTTTTCTCATTGTTCATATTAGTTCTGAACTTACTTTTATGTCAAAACACATTCAAAACTGTTTCGTGATCAAGTTATTGTATGTCTAAAAAAAAACAATTGGTGACCCAAATGTGAGTGTTAATTTATACCGCTCTTAAAGTCGGTGTTCGATTTTCGTTTGCTTATATCGAAATAAATTATTTCAACAATAAAAAAACACAACTGAAATAGATGTGCTTCCGGCTTTTCCGAGAAATGCTGGCACTCTATTTCTCAGAATCTAAATCTCTGTCAGGGTCAAATAATTTCCGGTTTGAGGCTTGGACGCTAGTTTAGTATTCTGCAAAAACAGCGTTTAACAACTTCAAAAGAATCCTACAAAGTTTATTCTAAAATCCTTAAAAGATCATTAAAGTTTAAAACAGGATTGTAAGAGTCCTCTTTCAGCAGTTACAGCAAAAATGAATGATTTCCTCGTTTAAGGCGTTTGTGTTTTTTGATGACTAACGTTTGTCTTGTCTGCCCAGTCCACACGCCGTAAACGGTTACTTTGCCTAAGACAAATAAATTATCATTATTCTGCAAGCAAACATCTGATAGCGTGCTGTATGGCTGACGTCATTCTTATGAAACTAAGGGAATTTTCTTACAACAAGGTACAAATGTTGAGTTAAGTGCGTCAAGCCGGAGTTAAGCAAAAGCAGCGGCAAAAGGGATGGACCTCAATCTAATGCGAAACATGCTACAGTGGGTGAGTGAGTTGTACATTTGGCTTCTAATCAGTAAAATGTGTCGTGTTAAAGTTGCTTTTGTTTCCAAAACCAAGAAAGTCCTTATTTTGAACCATTGGTAAAAAACCTATAGAATTATCTTTCATTTTGTTGAAGGGCAGAAGTAAGTATATGTCATGGATAAATCAAATTCATAAAAAGTTAGGAGTTTTCAAAAAAAAAAAAACTTTAAAAGTTTGGTAACCGAAAAACAGCGACACGAATTGCCAGACTGGCACAACCATTGCTTTATTTTATTTTTATAACAAGTTGAACAAAATGATGATTTTGAGCTATTTCTATACAGTTCAAGTGAAAATATGAAAAGATTAACTGATCTAGTGTATCGACTATGAACAAACTGGGAAATAGCTTATACTGAAGCCTAGGTGGTGCTGTACTCGCTACAGGTGCGAATAAGTGATCTAAAAACAAACCACCAGAGTAACTGGTGTAGTGCTACGTCTTAACCTGAACTGCATTGAATTCGGATATCAGACACAGACACATGAAAAGTCCGTCATGGTTTGCAAGTGAGGCTCAACGAAGTTTTTAAACGTGTTTTTTTAAATGATTATCTGGAAGTAATCAAATTGCTCTAAGAAAGAGGACTTAAAACTGCGCCGAAAAACGAAAATGAAGAATAACAAGTTAATAAAATATACGTGTGCAGCACAAGAAATTGTTTTGTTTGCGCCCCGCAAAAAAAGTCGGTTCGAAACTGACTGAGGCAAGCTGATCGTGCAGTCATCCTTAGCCAGTAGAAATCAAGAATCAGCATGACGTCATTCTTCGTCAATAGAAATCAAGAAAAGATGAAGATGAAGAACAACCGTTGTGGCTATTATGTTGTTTTCTTAGTTTATCACAAAAATAGAAGCACGGAAAATCCTGAAGTTGATTATAATTCTATAAAAATGCTTATCTTTGCGATACCGTTTCAACTTCAAGTTCAACAAATGCAAAAAGTTTAAACACATCTTATGTTTGTGTATTTGCATATGTCTTAGAAACCTACAATAGTTCTTGTTTTCTTTAGAAAAACGTACTTAACAGAGCACTTTTAAAATGCTTTTGAACTGGAAAACAAAAGTTTAAGTTAAAAAAAGGTGCGAATTAATTATAAACCGGATGTGACTGATCACTGAAGCGAGACGATTTCCAAGAACCGCAGCAGATCATTTTCTCAGAAACTGAAGCGGGCTCAAAGGGTCACCGAATATATTTTAATGGTTAATCTGTTTGTGACGACGGTTTTATTAATTGATATCAATGCTAACTCTCTACGCTGGGGTGATTATACTAGAGTTCACTAAATGCCGGAGAACTACGTAAATGGTGAGTCATGATTTCGTACTCTCGATGTGGTAATACCAGGGAGGTTAGTGGCGCGGTATGTACAATTTTCAATTAGGTTTTCACCTGAGGCATAGTAGACTAAAGAGACACTATATTCACGAATGGAACAAGAGGATTATGTAGCAAATATAATACGTACAATTCCCTCTTTTTCTTTTGTTTTTCAAGGGAAAACAGAGAAAGACTAAAACATTGCTGATTTTCAATGGGTTTTTTTGGCAGGCGGCTATTACTAATAGCAGGCTAGAATTTTCGACATCATGCATATGCAAAACAATATTTTCTTTTTTTTATTTCGGCTTTTCTGGTCGGGTGGCCTTAAAAGTTATCAGCGATTGTCATCTCAGTTGAATTTGCTCGTAGCTTCAAAATTTAAGCAAGAAACTTAGATTGTCTTTCCTACGAGTGGTTTCCCATTTTAGACGCCCTTGATCTAAATACTTTACTGACTTTGTTTCAGAACTGTTTTCTGTTTTATAAAACATGCTCATAGGATGATTCATCATGAGAAAAACAACAATGAAATTCCAATGCCAGCTTAAAACTGGAATTAAGACAACAGAATGGTTTTTGCTTCTATTACAGTTAACGTTGACACTAAGACACAGAAACCTCGCGGCTTTCGTATTACAAGTTTCAGTTATTAACTCAGAAAAATAATTTTCCTAACCTGTGAAACGTATTTTAATATTTTATGTCTTATCTTTTCTCTAAAAAGTAAGTGTTACTTGTTCGACAAGCCTTCTCAATGCTTTGTTGCTGATGGAGTTAATAATGAGAGGAAGAAAAATATCAAAATGTTTGATTTTCTTTAATTTTTCTCCAACATTTTCTTTTTTTTCATAACAGATTTGTTCCGGTTTTTTTTGACCGCTAGAAACCAAAAAGTATAAATTTTGTCTTCAAAACTCGTTATCAAGCAATTAATCTTTTTAGGATTCCACTGCCAGAATAACAAAAACCGAAGGAAAAATCTTTTTCTCCCTTTCTAGTTTTGAGTTTACCTATAGATTAAAAGCATCATTCCTCAATGCAGACACCTCGCATGAGTGATTGTTGAATATTTGCTGACTGTATATGACGTTGATGAGCATACTGATATTTCTTCCTTCGGTCACTTGAGCGTTATTTGCACGTCATATTTATTAAAAAAAGCTTATACAGGATACATAAAAATAATAAACAAGAACACAGTTTTTAACTGGTATTCTCAAGTTATTCAGTGATGTCTTACTCGGAACTGTGAAGCTTCATCAGGACACTAAAATAACTAAAAATCACGTTGAAACACATTATTTCAGAATGCTATACATATACTTCTCAAAAAGTGGAATGTAGATTCGCGTGAATTCCTTTCTCGCGATGACTGTACCCTTGACTGTATAATAGTATTGCGTGCAAAGACCCCAATAATGCGGGTCTTCGATATTAAGTCAGAGATTCTTCTAACAATGCACTATAATTTGGGGCGGGGCTCTTCTGTTGGTGTTTTGGTATGACAGGTTCTTTGCTTACAGCATGTAGCATCGTTGTTCACACCAAGTATGCGATTTGTTTTTACCTAAGTACACGAAACTGTATTAGATAGTTGTAATATACAAGAGAGTATGCTACCTTCAACAACATTAAATTTACTGCTTTTCATTGTTTCTACTCTGTCAGAATAATTCTGTTGCTTCTTTACGATAAATTGCATAGTCGTTTGGACAAACAAGTCGTTTACTTGTTCATGTTTTTTTTTATTTCGCTAAACTATTGTTGTCCATAATAAACTCACTACAAATAGGGATTATCAAAAGGTGGTGAAGTGATCGGTACAATGGCGTGTATGTATACCTGAAGCAATTTTAAGAGCATATTTAATTAAAGGTCATCAAGTTTCTACCCATCTGGAACCTCCTAAAATATGTTCTAACCGCAAAACACTCTTACAGCTTCATATTGCTTCAAAACCAGTCACCGGCAGCGCACAATCCAAACAACATTCAGAAAGCAGCGTCTTCAAAGATATAACGAGAACTTGCAAAACATGCAAATGCTCTCATTACATAACCCGCAACATTAAAAGCTTAAATCTTGGGCATTTGCTTCAGAACCCTCGCGAAAAGGTAAGTTAATCACAACAAGATAGACGGTAAGCAACGTGAAGTCTGAGGGGCTCTTTCAAGGTTAAGCAGCGGGACATTCTCCTTACCCCAGTTGCTTAAAAGTGAGTTCACTTTAACCAAGGTATAAGCTACATTTGTAGTTAAATTTCCTCCTTTGGAAATACGTGATCTGATTCTCCAAATTATTACTGAAACTTTCCTAAAACATCCTGCAAACCTGAAATGATTACTTTAACCAGTCTGTACAGAACTGGACAAAGCCACTCGCCGGTTTAGGTTCTAATCCTTGTTTAGCACTAACCTATACTTTCAAACAACAGGGTCAAGCCTTGTGTATAAATATCAGAGTGCAAGGACACAATTTCAGAGTGATGCGAAAATTATTTAAGCTTTGTTTTGAGCTTCATTACAAAAAGTAAGACAAGCATGATCAACTGAAGCAAGCACCTTTTGCATCCTCACATATAGAGGTAAACAACTACGTGCGCAGTCGAATGAATTTGAAATTTCAATATCTTCGTATTAAAGGCTATCGCGAGGTCCAAGAACACGACAGCAACCTCCTGTATACGTCTTTTCTACTGACAGAAATTCATCAATTAGTATGCAACGAAACTGTGCTTTCTATGTGTTTGTCTTTTGGGTATTTATACGAGAAGTTACACGCCAAATGATAACGCTTGTATGTCTGATCCTGGCAAAGACAATTTTCTGGAACAAGCAAGAACTGATACCCCATCCACTGGTGATATAAACGACCATTCGGTTTGCTAGTCTCGAAGAGTAAAAGTGTAGCTAAATGTTTGCTGGTACTATGTTTCTCAACTAAAGCTGCATGAAGAATCAAAAGAGTGGAGAGTTTTTAAAATAAAGTTTTGAAGTTTGAGAATGCACCAGGACAAGTACAATAGTCTCCTGATGATAAATTTGAGATTACTTCATTTGGCAGTAGCGCTAGCAAAGCGGGGGCAAAAATGCATTTAAACATTTCGTCTTAAGTCGTGTTCTGCAAACTAAACTTGTACAAAAATTTAAGATATACGAACTGTTTAAAATGTTCCAACTTGGCTCACTAGATTCCTTGATACGTATTCTAGTATTTCATCTTGACTCGGAGGATTCTCAGAACTATCACTGATCTCGCAACTTCCACGAAACCAATCGGTAAGTATTAGTGAAAGATGTTGGAACAGAATCTACCAGCACAGATCTTGCCAGTTTATGATCAGGACGTGGTCTTTCGAATTTTGTTTTGCTTTAGTTTTTTTGTAACAATAAAATGCACACTCAATATAAATGACTTTAGGCTCTGATACAACAATCAAATGATGATTGGTATATATAAAAGCCTCAGGTGTGGATTTCTCTTTGGTGTCAGAGGCCGTAAACTAGTTCTGCGAAATATATAGTTTTGATTGCCTCATATGTGGACTGACAATTCCACAGTCAAGTCTAACAGTTACGTATTCGGCACAAAACATTTTATGTTGCGAGAACGTAGGCTTGCTTTAGTCATTCTCAAGAGGCCCTGCATGACAAGACAAATTGATGGCACGACGAACGGTAGGTTCAAATTTCATTCCCTTCCAGTTAACCTTGATATTTTCTTAAGTCGATCGTGTGAAACAACATCAATTTTAACATAACATAACAGAAAATAATTTAATATAGTATGATATAACATAAAACAAAAATTGATTCTGTATAGTAGTACTATTTGCAAAACTGTCATGACGAACGAACAAAGTGCAGAAACATGAATGTATTAAAATAAAGATAGTGCTTTCTTTGTTAAGTCACATATAAATTGGATGAAAACTGAAGTCACCCATTTTAAAAGTTCGATGTCAAAAGGTGTATCATGCGACGCCATGCGTTATCGAAACATCTAAACAATATAAAGTAAACATATAGATCTCGGTATATGAGCAAACTGCATCACTTTCTGTCAGAACTGAGTATATATTAAATTAGTGCTTCTCTGATGCTAGAAAAACGTAAGTTAAAAACTGCAAACTTTAAGTTGAGGCAAAAACAACCAACTTTTCTTACTGAATAAGCTAGTCTTTCTGTTTTAAGAACTAACTTATGCATTGCTTGCTGTTCATACAAGATTCTGTTTGTATTTGAATGGTTTATTCATCGTTTGCTTTCTATTAACATTTAAGTTTCGCTTTCAGCTCAGTAATACCTTTTCGTGGAGATTTAAAGCAACCATTTTATCTTTTATTTTCTGTTGTTACTAACATTTTAAGGCCAATTTCTGCATTAAGTCATACTCATTCAAATAGATGTACTTTTGAATTGGATACAAAAAGAAAAAAGAGAGCAACTGAAATATGATTAATACAGCAAGTTGCTAAGCATAGAAATATAAAATTAGTGGTTTGCAGAGAACAGGAATTAAAGATGTCAATCTCTGGTCTTTGGCCAGTTGTTTTCTCAAGCATCGATATCTTCGATCAGTTTTTATAGTAGTTATTTATTCGCCAGCTGCAAGTTAACACAGCTTTTACTAGTTCTATAGCCAAATAGTGTGTCTTTGTCCTCAATATCACGAAGGGTTTAAGTCTAAACTTGAGAGTCAAATGGTGAATGCATTCTGTTCACAAATTATGCATTCTTAACTATAAATTTACTTTGAAAAGCATTGAGCATGTTTGATGAAACAAGAATAGAAAGTGAACGCATTTTTATATACAAACATGCTCCTATATTTTACTAACACACTTTGTATTACTCATGTATGTATCTAAACAAATTTAACTTCTATTATCCAAACTAAATCAAGTATATCTGTACATAACTTTTTTCTATTGTTTTGCGCCATTTCTCCAGGGCTTTAGCATACCTTGTGATAAAATTTAGGTTTTTGAAAAACATCTTTGTAATAAGCCAAGAAGCAAAATCACTCCAAGCTATCATACTGAATATGATGGATGAATACTTAAATTACAATTGAAGTTATAAAATGATAAAGTTTTCATGATGTAGAAATGGATTTTATAAGGCACAAGGGCCTAAAACTTCCTAAATAAATGAAAATAACTGTAGTATGTATTACTATTCAAAACAATTTCAGCAATCACAGTTGAGATTCCTTGAACGTTTACAGTTGAACAATATAACTTGTCATAAATTTCGTTTTTACTGGTATTTCTATTTTCTGTTCCAGTCAGTTTAACAAATGTTTTTTTCAGGTTCCAATTTCGTTAAATGCCACTCGTAGTTAGTGGGGTTTTGCAACTCTGACTTTAACTTCACTTTCCAAGGTAAATTCGCATATCTCCAATTAACATCCAATGTCATCAGTTTACCCAAAAATATGATAAGTATAAGGCTTCCCTGTTTGCTTTTCTTGTGCATTTTCGAAATAACAATAATAAGTAAACTCGTTTGAGCAAAGTTTAAATAATTTCTCCACTCACTGAACGTTTTTGAAAAATAATGTGGCACAGAAATCTGACGTTGAAAAATTGACCTGTTAGCTTTACAGAAGCTTTTCTTGATGGAGAAAACAAAATTGAGCAATCAGTCGGGGTCATTTTTTCAGCAAGATATGATAAACTTAAATGTTAAATAAATGCCAATCTGGAACCTTGCTGGGTAACATCTGCATATTTACCAAAGCTACAGTAAAGGCAAAGTTGCTTATAAGTTGAGAAATTTCTCTAACGATTAATTTAAACTGGAAAAAAACCAACGAAATGTGAGAATATCCATCGTCAAGCCCAATTGCTTAGAAAAACAAAAAGCACACTTGTGCGTGGGAGCAACCGGAATTCCTTCTTGCAACTAAACTTGTTCCAAAAAGGCAACCACATCTCAGAAGTAGATACAAAATAGAATTAAAAAATAACTTTGTTTATGTCGTTCTTTATCTATGTAGAGTCCTTCATCACTGTTGATATTTGGAACTTTGCAGTATGAAACGTGCTTGAACTATTTGAGAATACAGTACTCTCTTAATTCAGCGTTCAGAATTAAACTGAAATTTACTTCCTTCATTTCCGTACGTATAGTTGCAGTCGCCTCTTTCAGAACAGTCTTAAAAACCTTGAACAAACAGTTTAACACAAAACAGTTTATCGCAAAAGTTTGATGTAAATTAGAAAATTTTGTTTCTGATTTTAACTAGCGACTAACTTAGCAAGTAGGTACTTGAGGTTTCCTTTCTTAAATCAGCCTAAAACATTTTGAACTCAACAAAGCTATCAGGAAATTACAGCAGTACAAACAGTTTACCACAAAACAATTATTCACAACAGTTTGATGTAAATTGAAATCGTATTTCTGACTTGAACTAGATACTACTCTAGTAGTACAGTTCAGTTTAAGTATTTACCTTAATTTTGATTCCTATATAGCAAACATATGGTATTTATTGTGAAACCTAGAGCTGCCAAGATATGCTGTTATTGCAATTATCTCGCTGATCTTGAATGGTTTAAAAGCTTTCTGAAAAGGCCTTGAATTACGACCGATGAAAGGAAAAAGAAACTAAAACCTTTCCTCAGCCAAGTGGAAAGCTTGAAGGTGATAGGGAAAACCTTCAGTATAATTTGGAATATCAAAATGTAAGGCTAAGCGTCAACAAATATATACACCTTTTTAATTAAATACTAGTCAGAAACATTTTCTGACACTGTCAAGACTGAGAAATACATATCAAGGTCATGAAATTTAGTGGTTTCCTCTAACAAAGATCAGTTCAAGTCATATACTGTTTTACACAAACTTGAAGAAACAACCAAAAATCGTTTACATCTAACACAGGCACTTTTAAGCTACCATAAATGTTCATGTGAATTAAGCAAGAAAGATTCTTAGCAAGTGCATGTGATACATTTGATTTGGAAGACAAACAAACAAACCAGTATTTTGAAAAATTTGTCAACAAACAAGATAATCATGACTTTCTATATATGTTTCAGAATTTCTAAATTATTTTACAATGACACATATTTCATCTGAACAAGAAAGATTCCTAGCAAGTGCATGTGATACATTTGATTTGGAAGAGAAACAAACAAATCAGTATTTTCAAAACTTTGTCAACAATCAAGATAATTATTACTTTCTATACCTGTTTTAGAATTTCTAAATTATTTTAGAATGACACGGGTATAATTCAAAGCATCCTATACAACTAGTTTTACTAGTAAAGCTTTCCTGTTCAGAAGTGCATCTACGTAATCACTGATCCATTTGTTGTGATATAGGTCACAGATATTTAAGCTCTGTATTACTCTTTGCCAACAAATTTTGCTTGCCAAATTGATAGCTGAGGTTAGAGTTGCCAAGTAGTAATTCAGGAAGTGAGTCCATTCCTTACAGGTACAATGCTAAGTCCAAACTTGAACGGATGGCATCAAACCAGTGGAAACTGACTCCAGGAAGACATTTAATCAAACCATTCTTAAATTTGTTAACCTCTAGTACTTATTAAAGAAGATTTTGAAAAACCACACTATCTTAACTTATGGTTCAATTGTTGAAAGGCCCATATATAACAACCAGGCTTGACTTCAAGATAACTAGTAAGAGTTCAACTGGTGTTACTTGCTTGTCAAAGAACACAAAGAATTTGAAAACGCTAATGCTTAGAAATATAGCTAAACAAGACCTAATTTAACCTTTGTCATAACAGCAAGCTTCCTTCAGTTAGAAGGACATATGTACAATTTATAATTACCCAATTATCTTTAAAGCTTGCATGGAAACATTTAAGCTATAGCCAATGAAAAAAAAAACACCAGCAATAGCAATAATAATAACAAGCAGTTTTTAAACTGCAATTTGCTTGCTTCAATGCACTAACAAATGAAAACTAAAGCTAATTAAGCTATTAAATAAGGTTAAAAATTAAAAGTAAATCTGTTTAAAATTATAGGTCTTAAGGGCAGATTTGATAGTTGTAACTAAGACACAGAGAGACGGAGAAAGTTTGATAAGGTAATCAGCCAAAGTTTGGAGGCTGTAAGGGAAAAGGTTCTACCACTAAAAGATACTGCTTTGGAAGGAGGACAGTTAACAGGTAGTTTTAGTTGAAGATCTGAGAGTATCCAAATTGACAGGAGGCTGGAAATATGTTTTAGGCTAGGCCATTCAACTGAACGCTTTATAGACAAGTATAAGGATCTTACAGAATATTCTCTCTCTGACTTAGAGTTTTTCAGTTGTGGACACTGAAATTAAACTCTTCTAGAAGATGGGCACGCAACATATCTTGTGCACAGAAGCTACTGATTTAGTGGATAGATTTCCTGTCTTGTTCCCTAACTGATTACCTAAAATGGATTTTCTAAAGCCATGTCTAATTTTTTTTATTTTTACCCATTTGACAAGACATTTTGCAACTTGTTTGAGGTAAGACTTAAGTACAATGTCGTTTGAGACTCGTAAGAATAACTTCAAACTGGAAAGTTTTATAACAATATAAACGATTTCACAACGAAATATTGTAGGGCAAGTATAAAAGCAAATCAAATCAGATAAGCAAAATAAACGGTTCATTGTAGAAGTAAGCCATAAGTACAGCGAGTGTCACATCTAAGTAAAGGTCGATTTTGACTAATTTGCGAGATAACTTTGTCATATATGGAAGATACAGCGTTGCATAGTTTATTCTGATATGAATGTCAATTTGAAAAACTTAAATTTCAACTGGTAATAGCTGGTAAAGCAAAGCCTTCTGCCTAATTTCTACATTCAGTCCAAGAGAATGTTACCTCCATGGTCATAATATACATCGTTCAAATTAAAACTGTACAGACAACTATAATGTTGCTGAAACGAAAGGCAAATCAGTAACTGATCGTCAGTAGGATACCTAAAATGTGTGCAATTCTACAATTGTATTCGGCTCCATTAAATCCTAGACCAATTGCAGACCATTTTAGGAGGAGCCATCCATTAAGTGAGCACAGTTACTAAACAAACGTTAGTAAAGGTCAAAAACAGAAAGTGCTTCACTCCCAATATACAATTCAGCAAAGCAATGATTATTCTTCAGCTTTTACTTGCTTCTTACAAAAGTTAAATGTAAATTAAATAAACTATAAAGTTAATGTATTTGATTGTGACTGTTTGTGTTGTGACCATTGTGAGTGTTTAATTCAAAAGTCATGTTTCCTAATTTTTTTAGTAGAATACCGAAAACTGTAGCATTTCAAAGCAAGAACCTTTTCGTATGGTAACTACTTATGAAGTTTGGAACACCAGATTATTTAAACGCGTTAAGTTGGCAGGCACCATACATAGCTATGCAATGGCTATGCTTCGTTAAATCATTAAATCTGGGAAGCGTGGGAGGATAGACTTCTGTAATGTTTCTACATCAGGCACCAAGCCAATAATCCATTTACATTCACGGTACCTATTCTAAAAATCAAAATAAGTCACTTGTGGTACACATGTTTTCTCACCTACAAACACTTGCTACACAGTTTACGTTTTCCGGGTTGTGATTTTTACAAATCGGCTTCTGGTTTACTGCCAATTGGCTAGGGAATGTGAAGGAGCTCTTGCATTGTAAGAATGCATGTCAACTTTGTGGTAACACCTGACAATGCCTCTAAGCGATTATTAACAACCCTCGTGCGTGTCTTTTTACGAGGTGCAATTTAAAACAGTTATAGGATGAAATAATCACGGGCAACAATTGTATTGAACAAGTTGCATGTTTTGCGAACATACTCGAGATATCTTATTCTCTCTTATCTCTCTTATTATGGATGCAATTTAGTCTATTCTATTTTTTATACCGAAAGTTGGGCACGCTGCCGCACCCACGTAAAAGCACGCACACATATCATTCATGATACATTCAACACACACACACACACACACGGAAACAGCGTTGTTCACTATACGAAGCACAATAGGGGTTTGTCCGAAAACTGTGCCAGTTCTCATTTTTGTGGTTAAAAACAGAGAACAACAAAGTAAATAATGAAAATAATAAATAAACAGCTCAAAGGAAGCATACGTGACTCCGAAGAGTTCTAAACTACGTAGATATATAAAGAGAAATTAACATGTGACGAAGAACTCAGTCTATGATTGGCTGTTATTCCCTCTTGGAAATATAAGCATAGATGAGCTGCTGCAGTTTGTTTCAATCGGTTTTCAGGAGCTCGTTGGAAGTAACTATTTTTGCATTAGTTTAATATTCACAATTTTCTACATCCAATTTGATGACGAATACATTTTAAGCGAAGGAAAACCATCTGCTTTAATTACCGAAGTGAGGTTTGTAAAAGCAGTTTCACATAATATACACGATATAAACAACACCGTTGAAATTTCATCCAGCAAAACGACTTAGTTGGCGCTTCTGCCTGACCAAATGATGATAACTAAAATAGAAAACTTGACAACATGGACGGAATGTTTATTTTATATATGCATGATTGCTTGTTCACGTGCACCTGAAAGTTCATCCGTTACATCATATGATAAGATTCTTTCTTTTCAGTAAACTCAAAACAACTATTTAGTCTGCCGGAGACTAAATACACAAACTATACACAAAAGGAGACAAGTTGAACTCTTAGGGGAAAAGAAACACCGTATTAAACATGAAATAGTTAAAACGAGTGCAAGAACAGGTAAGTTTACCAGTTGAACCTTTGCGTTTGTTAGTAATAGTATTTTAAAACCCTCTGTGTTGTCGTGACTTCTTGATATTGTACTCAAAACATAACACGCACTATTGTTTACACCTCACTATAAAGTTTAAAAGATCAGAGTAAATAAATTTGTTGTAAAGACCGGCGGAGAGATCTCTGAGCATGAAACATATTTACTTTTGTTTAAAAAAACAAATAAAATTGCTCTTCATCCTTGGACGCTACACCACGAATTATTTCACAATATTTAACTTTTTCTTGTTTTTGAAACGCATTCCCATTTCTGTACACAAGTTGTCTTAATAATCTATAGACTGTAAGTGTCATCAGTTTTGTTTCACTTTCAGCATTTCGTTGACTGCTACGATCCGACCCGCTCCTCCCCCACTCTCTCCTTCCCCCCACCCCCCCACTCACTCATACACTCAAAACGTAAACAACTCTCACTTTTCATGACAAACAAAATTAATGATCATTACATGGGTTTTTGACAACTGGTTTAACAAAAGTGAAAGATTTATCGTGATCTGTAGCTCTAGAGCGGAAGTTGGCTGCCATGTATTATGCTGTTGCCGTTTGGTTGCCTGGATATACCGAGTAAAGACGCACTTGGATGCAACGTAGTGCACATTATAGCTTTATCAGTTTCTTAGCACTGCTGTTCTTTTAAAAATTTCATACTATATTCTACTTCTTCTTGAATGATTTCAGCCTTTATTTTAGTATTTAGCTCAGTTCAGCACCTGTTATAGTCACAAGTAAACCATTGTCTTCGTTTTCGATATGCGGCCAGATCTCCAGGCAGCTGTCGAGCTGTCTGGTGACGAACGCATTAGACTTGTTGCTAGGCAACTGTCCATGCTTGGTCAGTCAACGCAGGTTGTGGACACTAATTTGCATTCATTACATCTCCATCACGCAACGCTTTATATATTGTGTAACGACCTGTAAATAGAACTTACCGTTTGTTTCGCAAGGAAACAAAATAAAAAAGGGAGAAATAATATCTTTTAGAGCTCTGTTCAGTCATATGCTTCATTTTACCGTGCAATTTTTGTAGTACCAAAAATAGACGCTGTGACCTGAGCTAAAGCGGGGTCAAGTTCTTGGAAAATGATTATTTAAATCTCCAATTCTCAGAAAAACCGGAACTTATAAGCTTTGCCCACCTGATCTTAAAGGTCCAATCACAAGGCCATAAATATACGAACACAATTTCTGCAATGTTGAAACGCGCTCAAGACGGGTTTCGGATCTCGGTCTTCCTATGTGTTTTGGTATAATTTGAAAGTTATGTGGAAAAGGTTTACGAGTAATTCTTCCCATAGTCAAAAGAAGACGACTGGTGGTGATTGCTCGCAAGCTCAGTACATTTTCGGACCAACATAATTATCCTCGAGTACAAGTGCGTGTTAAGGTACTCGTCCGCTTATTTTTAAGCTAAACACCAAACTAATGAATATTGTATTGTACAAGTGCTTTCACTGGTGCATGGTCCTAATTATCAACAAAAGCTATAAAAACGTAATCTTATTTGTGTTGGGTTTTCACGATTTGGTTTGGTGTTTGAACATTATTTGCAATGAATTAAAACTGTTTTATCCTGGCATCGGGGAGAAAAAACGTTATTGTTCATCGAAATACCAAACTATCACTCGCGCGTTCAGTATAGGCTATACCAAACATAATTTTTCAAAAAAATATATACAGTATACTATTAGTTTGAAGCAGAAGGACTATAACCCAGCTGCTGCAAAATAACTGAAGATATCAAAGTGAGTGAATGTGTTAGATTCTCCATCTGTCGTGGCAAGTTTGAACCAATTTAACAGTCGGACAACTGGCAACGTTTGTTTACTGTGCCCGAGACTGTGTGTTTGGTGGGACGAAACGAGATGCACATCAAGCGCCCTGCAAAGTATAAACGACGAAATGTTGCCATTTTCGTTGTGCATTCCTGTGCCCATTAGAGCGCGTGGAGTTCATATTATGAATACAGCTCACCGAAACACCCCAGTTCAGCGACAATCGTAATCTTCCGAGGAGCGGTGTCGGGTGGAGGTGAGGTATTTTGTGAACTCAAAAGGTCACTCTCAAATTACCGCCGGTCCTAGTGTAACATCGACTGACCAAATTTTAACAGCTGAAATACAATTTAACCGGATGAACATTTTAATATTTAATAAAGTGGTGGGTATTACGTAAAATATATCGTTTAAGTATTTATATTGCCCTTTACTAAAGTCGTGTAGGTCTATATCATCTCAAATTTCTTTTCGAACTAAAAAGTGATATATATAAATGGCAATCAAAAGAAACAGCAGCGTGACTTTGGTCAGTTCTGTATTCTTGAAGATATTTTCCCTTCACTTTTTACCCCTGAACTGCATGATAAGAACTTCTGTTTTTGTTTTGCTCTTAACTTCAGTATCACGATACATAAACATTTTACATGATATTCCTTTTTGTACGATTGACCCCGCGCCTCTGTTTCTTGTAGCGATTTGTCACGCAATTACGAAATATAAAAATTCGCTCTATACAAATCGCAGTTCTATATTTCTTCAACCCAAACAAAAAGTCGCAAGTTTACACCTCTGAGAATATTTGAAAAAGACAACAACTAACAAACGTCACGTTTCCGCTTTCGATTTGTTTATCAGTTGGTAGCTGTTTGTTTGAATTCTAGATCGACAAGCAAAAAAGTTCGTTGAACACCATCTAAGCGTGTTCTCAAAGTTTTTTACGCATAGTAAAATCAAATCGCTTTTAACCAACATTACATTTTGAACCGGTAATACAGCAACACTAGCTGTTTCTTGATTTGCATTCATTTCAGTTCATATAATTGCAATTGAGATTTGGGAAGAGAAATAGACTTTTTTCTTATTTTTTTTGTTTACCTGAATAACAGTAGAACAACTGCTTTTCTTCTCGCTCAGTTGTGTATGAAGTAGAGTTCAACCCGAACTGAACTAAATTTCTTCTTTTGAGCACCAAAATTGAACAAAAAACAAAATTTGCAACATATTTTAAACTAGCAACAACATTCATGAATCCTCATGCAAGCACGAAAAATTGGTTAACTCTATCTTCAACCGCCTAAAGATCCAAACGTTTTTGTATTAAGTATAACATGGTTTCGCTAACTGCTTACAGCAAAAACAAACTAAAAATGACGCTTTGGAAGAAAACTTTGCAGCTGAAGTGGGAATGCCTCTATACGTCAAAAACAACATCCGTGCTGTGACTCTGTTGAAAAGAATCGAAGAAGGGCCTCAAACACATGCACCAACAGTTCATAGAACGGAGACAAAATGCAAGATCGTGAAAAGTAGCCTGCATAGCAGACGCTATTTTGACTGTTTTTGCGCAGGGAATAACAAATACAAGTTGCGCGGTCAAGTCACGCTCGCAGCCTGGCTTCAGTGCTCGATATTCCTGGCGCGTTAAAAAGCAAACTGGAGCGACTGCTATGCAGGCTACGTGAAACTGAAAGCTGTTAATTCAAACTCGAACCTGCACATCTATCTAACTAATACACGATACGTTATTAAAGTTTCAAAAATATACTCAACATTTTTGAAATTCAATGCCGAATTATGCAAATACATTGTTGTTTTTGACATGATTAGATTTTTGGGGGAACGACGGCACAGCGTTGAGGCTTCTCAGTTTGGTCTTCTTGTTTACTGCCAACAAACACCATTCTGTGGTGTGTGTTAACTAATAACGAAGTCTTCTTAAAGTCACAATATCTAAACTAAGTGAAAAGTGTGAATGTTTCTGGCGTAAGTTGATCAACGAGTTAATAATAACTATTTCAAGAGGGTGGGAGACATCTGTTCCATTTCCAAGCTTGTCTCGGTGCATGGTTGATAGACCTAGCGGGAGTACTTCGATTCTTTGAAAGAAATCACCGCGAGGTAGGTGTCACATGCAACTGGAAGCAAACAATGTTTCTGCCTGGTGTATTTTAGGTCAATTTATTGTCTTGACAACATTGGGATTGAAATATTTGCGATATACATTATATACGACATAATACACTCACGTACTCAATGACAAATTGTGTCCTGAGGTTGTTTACGGCCGAGAAGCATGCTCATGCTCACCTTTGTAAGACTGCAAAGCAATAAGATAGAACAAATTTTAGAAGGTTTGTACGCAATTTCAGGCTGAAAGATAGTTGACATCATATCGACATGCAATCCCAAATTACTTTAATAAGTCATAATACAAAATATGGTTGTTTGAGGTCTACGTGGCGACGGCCAATTCTTGATGCTTCCAATTGCTACAATTTCAACAATAGTTTTCAAGGTTTTCAACCTGAAAATAGACTGTACTGTTTTACAATCCCGTTCATTTCGCAATGTCTTGAAATCGTTTTTAGTGAGTGCTACCATACCATCTAAACAAACCGGTTTGTTTGTATAAGGAAAACTCCGAAACTGCTCACCTCAGACAGGCTATATCTTTTTATGTTAAAGATAACTGCTTTAATGTTTTTGTTATCAATACAACTCCGCAAAACTGCTGTCTTTACAGACTACACTGATGAGCAGAAAAGCTATCTTAAAGACATTCCACGTTGTAAAACGGCTAAAGTCTGTTCGATGTTTGTTTCTACCATACCAGCAACTGCAAGTATCACATTGGTATCTGACTGTGGGAGTTTAATTGCAACTAAAGAAAAACCATTTTACTGTGATTCTGCTACAACTTCAACTAATATTTTGATCCAAATCTCAGTGGACATGGAAAATATATGTTATAAGTGCATCGATTTTGATACCGAAGAAGATGATGCATATGAGGGTGAGCAGTCAGAAGACAATATTCTGAGATACTCCCTTCGCAACACAGTTAGGTAGCAAATCATAAAACCAACTGCATGCACTTGGTCCATTACAGTGAATCATGTTCTCAAGGTCATCTTCCACAATCTTCACCACAGAGACTTTATATATAAACCTTTATGCTCTAGTATTGGTTTCATGAGTTTTATTAAGTAGAATGTCATACAACATGTTGTTGTTTGTGTGACTGTGGTAGTTTGGTGCAATATCATTTTATTTTGTTTACACTCTTTATCTTATATGCAATGCGAGTATACATGATTTAGTGTCTCTGTCTGCTGGTAATGAAGAAAGAGAAATTTCAATCTTATTTTGGTTATATATTATAGCAACATGACACACAATTATGCGAAGAAGTGTGTATTTGATTTAGAATATCTCTGCTGCATGAGAAAGATGGGAAGTATTTCACTTTTTCGTTATAAAACAAAACGATATAAAATCATGTATTATTTTAAGTTGAAAATACCTTCAGATTAGATACGAAGATCTAACAAATGACACTAACGCAGATTAGCATTTAGTGTATTATATTGGAATATGCCAATAAAGAACTATACAACCATAATATTGTATTTTTACAACCCTTTCACCGAGTTGACGTTTTTAGAGTCAGAATAAAACCGATTGCTGATGAGAAACGTTTAGTATCGGCCAGTACCCTCAATGAGATAAATTATCTTAAACTTATTCTGATTGAGTTTAATAGTAGTTTATATTATTTTTAAAGAACTCTGCTTTTTTGGCCACCGACAGAATAAGAACTGCTTGAATCGATGCAGTTTTCAAGTAATGACCAGAAAAAAACCGTCTATTTTACTCTACTAAATGTATGGACTATTTTGAACTATAAATTCACATAAACACAAACATACTGCAAAGAAACCACTAATATTGTTAATTCGACTGCTACTATTGCAGCTAAGCCTTCCACAAAATATCAAGAATTACTACCATCTGCTACTAATACTACATCGACGAAGGCGATGACTGAAATCATTCAATATTTAGATTGTAAAGTCACTTAAAAAGATGCAGACATGCAGACATGAAGAAAAGCATGCACACAGAATTCAAAAGTTATCAAAATAAAAAAAATGAATCAATTTACCAAATGTGATGTGCACTTGCAATCTTTTGGAGTATTTCATTTTAACTGAAACAATTCTAAAGACGTTAGTCGAAGACTCTGTTTCTATCTATTATATATACATCACAACAAATTGTTGGAGGCACCAATGGCTTTCCCTTTTAAAACAATTATTACAAAACTTAAAGTCTAAGAAAATGAGAGATACAATTGTGTGACTTAAATATTACAATCTAAAATTGGATTCTCCATAAAATGTTTTAACATGAATAAGGTGAATAATGTTTAAAAAATTTTGCTTTTACTTGATATATAATTCCAATTTTGCTTTTTACTTATCGTACCTGAAGATTACTGAACTGTTCAAAAACGTATACAACAAAAACATAAAATGATTTCGAAGAAACTTAAAACAAAAAAGTATTTTATTCTGACAGCTGTAAAACATAAAAGTGTACTTATTTTTTTCCAACAGGTGTGAGGGTCTGGCATTCAGCCCATCGTCAAATGTGGGAAATAAAATGTAACGAGGAAATTAGATTACTTGGTTTTGTCCAAACTGGTTGTGTTAAAAGTATTTCTTCATCCATCATATATTAGCTTCTTGAGTAAAATAGAACATCTGATCAAGTCACTCACGATACTACAAAACTACTTTTAATGGCTATTAGGACTTCCACTACAGGAAATAAACTTCATTACTGCAATTCGTGTTCCCCTTCAGTTACATTTTACAGAAAAGAAGAGTGGATTTCGACTCATTGAGAGTGCTTCAACACACTGGTGCAACCAATCTTTGTACAATTTTCAGGAAAAATTATGTCATATAGGAATGAATCAAGCTATCTCATCGTATAGTTTGTTAACTAAAAGAAGGTTACTTTGGATTTCCCAGCTTGTAAACGTGGTATTAAATATAAATGCAGTTGTATTTTTTATGGTACTCCTAGAGGAACATTTTTCGATACAACAAATTCGTTGGTGATTTCTTTTGACACTAAATCACTTCATTTATCCTCTTGGGTAGGAAGACGATTTCCTACAAGCAACAAGTATTATGTTGGAAGCAGACTGTGAAAGCGATAAAAGAGAAGTTACGATGGAAGTTAGAAATACAGCAAATGGAATACAACCTGTTACAATTTCAAACGGGGAATACGATCTCAACTCGCCGCAAACAATAGAATTTCTGGAATCTATGTTATCCAGTGCTGTGTCGGGTCAAGAGCTTTTTGTTCGCACGGATGATGATTCCACACAGCTTCACGAATCGTGGCCAAGCGAAGTAAATCTAAACTCCCCGACATCGTCCGGATATCAGTCTGGAGATGACCACGGTTGGTTTTCGAACCAAGATATAAGTGAAGAGCCGTTGTCTCCACCGGACGTGGATCAAACAAGCGATCCATTTGCATCTTCCGAGTCTGTGGCTATTTCATCGGAACCAGAGGGTCTTGTTGCAGCTACATCTACATCTACAGGTATTCTTTTTTTCTTTTTCTTTTAAGTTCAGTTTATTCTACCACCGCGCTACATATTAAAGATTTGATAAAATATCAGATTACGCAGCTATACATACGATTTAGTAGAAGTAAGAAAGGAGACATACAAATCGAATAAGCAATCGTGTGACATTTAGGAAGCAAAAAAGAACAATGCAATGAGCTTTTGGCTTCCTTATTATTCTAGTTTCCTATCATATACTATCACAAAAATGTAGCGGTGCAACGTTTTAAAGTTGAAAAAAAATGCTGCAAGTATCACAGCCAAAAAAATCAGTCCATTGTATTTAGTTATAAAGGAGCATTGCTTAACGTTCGAGTTAGTAGCAGAGCAAGCTTTCAATTTTTATAGTTTTGACGTGAGACGAAAATGCCAGTGTCGATACTTAGAATATTTTAAAAAACTTTTGTTTTCGTTTCCTGATACAGATCTTATATGCAGAACATGGTATTTTCCTTTTAAAAATCAGTCATTCGCTCTCTACTTGTTTTCACTTCACACGCAAATCCCTTTTGAAATGTACGTTATTAACAATTTACATAATTAATTAAATTTTATTTATAATTAAATCATAATTAAATTGTTAGACTTTACACACTTACTGTTAATAATGTTAAAACAAGTTCCATCATTTTTTTAGTTGGTTTGAAGGAAATGGCAATTTTGAGTTACGCTTATTTAGAAATTATTTCATCACGAGATCTGTCAAATCTGGAATTGTTTTACAATTGCCATTGTCAACTAGACTGTGCACTCATTTTGCATCAACCATGTTGTAGAATTCCAAGCAAAATCAAACTGCTATACAGCGTTTGGATCCTCTCTCTCATTACAACACAAACAACTATTTCACTGTTATTTCAGTTCATTGATTCTTTGTTTATCAGCTCTCGGCAATTTTTCAAAAGTTTTATTTTTACTACAGAGGTTTGTGTAGCAGCTATTACTGTTTAGGATAGTTTTTATGTGTTTGCAACTGATTTTACCTTATCTCAAAAACGTTCGTCGTTTCATTTGAACATATATAAAAACTACCGAAGAATGAAACTTATATGAGTTTAGAAACTACAAGCAAGTGTTGCCAAAGGCAGCCCAAGCTTGTAATTCGTGTTTTTGAATCCTACATATTATAAGACTTTGTATGGGAAATTTAATCGTTTAT
>JANSTQ010073218.1:0-14839 GCA_026167885.1 Bergia puertoricense | reverse complement strand
TGGGGAAGCATGGCTGTGGCAGTGTTAATGACAATGGAGAAAGGCTGGTTGATTTTTGTTTGAACAACAACTGTGCAGTAGGTGGTACAATCTTCCACCCCAAGAATATTCACAAAATGATCTGGAAATCCCCTGATGGTTGTACGGTCAACCAGACCGATTATGTAATAATCAACAAGAAATAGAGGAAATCTCTTCTGGACGTCAAATTATATCGGGGTGCAGATGTAGGCAATGATCACTACATGTTATTTGCAAGGTGAAGCTATATACAATCAGAATGTACATACATGTACATTCTAACACGCAATGTAGAAACGTGTATGCCATCAACCGGCTGAAATCGCAAGAGGTGAGAAGAAACTTAAGTATTGAACAGATTTGCTTCAAGTGCCTATACCTTGGAGACGAAACAGATCAGGATTCAGTGGAATGTTCATGGAACAGAATCAAGGAGTCTTTTGCTGATGCTGCTAAGAAAGCTGTTGGCCTTAAGAAAAAGAAGACCAAGAAATGGTTATCAACTGAAACATGGGCCAAAATCGAAGCTAGGAGGAAGGCAAAGGAGAAGATGTTGAATGCTAAGTCGTCGAGGCAGGTTGAACGGACACAGTAGGAGTACAAGAACAAAGACAGAAAAGTGAAACGAAGTGCAAGAAAGGACAAGAGGAACTTCATCGAGAAGTTGGCTAGCGAAGCAGAGGAAGCAGCAGAGAAAGGAGAATTTAGCACAGTTTACAAGATCACTAAACAGCTTTGTGGTAACAACTTCAACCACACCATGCCAGTAAAAGACAAACAGGGAAAGTGACAACAACAGAAAGGGAGCAAGCTACAAGATGGGTGCAGCACTTTAAAGAAGTCGTTAATCGGCCAGATACAGAAAAACTAGCGGATCCACCACCTTTTGGAACATGTTTTGATATAGACACTAGGCCTCCAAATATGGCAGAGGTTCGTTCGGAAATCGAAGCCATGAAGAACGGAAAAGCTCCAGGAATCGACTCACTGCAAGCTGAACTGTTGAAAGGTTATTAACCGACCTCTTCTGTAAGATCTGGGAACAAGAAGATATTCTTTAAGACTGGAGTAAAGGTCTTATATTCAAGCTCCCAATGGAAGGTGGTCTCACTAACTGTGATAATTGAAGCGGAATTACTTTACTTTCAGTACCAAGCAAGATATTTTGCAGGACACTGCTTAAACGCATTGACAAGGCTATTGATACAACACCAAGAGAGGAACAGGCCGGTTTTAGAAGAGGAAGAGGATACATGGACCAATAGTTTTGCTTTATGCAACATTCTGGAACAATCTCTCGAATGGAATACACCTCTTTGTATCAACTTCATTGATTTTCAGAAGGCATTCGATAGCGTACACCAAAAAAGTTTATGGAAGATCCTTCGAACATACGGAATGCCACCAAAGATCATCAACCTTATTAAGATGTTCTACAATAACTTCGAATGCAGTGTCCTCCTTGGAAACACCATTACAGAAACATTTCCAGTAAAATCCGGAGTGCGCCAGGGCTGTATACTCTTGAGAAAGACTGTCGAGACCGAACTAAGAGAGATGGGCTTGTATTGGGGGGAGGCGCAGGTGATAGCAAAGGACAAGACTCGGTGGAGGAGAGACATTGTTGCAGCCCCATGCCCCAATGGGGGCCTAAAGGCATGAGATGAAGAAGAATGCTGGATTGTTATTCTGACTTTTTATTCTATTAGAGGTGGAATGGAAAATAATTTTGAATTATTCCCTTAGTTTGTATCTGGATGCCACACGCAAACGCACATTTTCGTAAAGACAAATGATTTAAAGTCTATATTCCATACCACATTTTTTATTTTTACTTTGCACAGCGCCCTAATGAAAAGCACTTTCGAGTGTGTAGATTTTAAGCTGTTATTGTTCAAATTGTACATAATATTATAACATGTTCTCTGTGCTGATATTATACACAATTTCGAATCTCCAGTTACTTAACAAAAAGTCATTTCATAAAAATCTTCTAAACGTCGCTCAAAAAAATAGCTTCCTCTTAAGCAAAGTGACTGTATATAGACGATGGCAGTTAGTTTTTAGCAATAAATAACTTGTTGAAGTAGCTTTCCGATTGCAACTGGCATTGATCTGCTTGCAGTTTTTGATTGAGAAAGGAAAAATTCGCTCCTGAAACATTTACAAAGCGTCTTGAAATGTCAAAGACTAAAACACAGAAAAGTGGATTTATACCAAAATGGACCTCGAGTAGATTCAAGTTATCAAGGTTGTTCACTTACTTGTTAGGCGTAATTGTGTTCTCCTCAGATGCTACTGGTTCTTTGCTGATCTAAAAGGGAAAAATTGACAACGAACAAATTAAAAGATTATAAAATTGGAATTCTTAATACAAATCAAAGGGGCTACAAACCAACTCATTCATATCTGGGCAATATTTTCTGTGAGATGAAACTCGCGGGTAGATCTCCTCAATGGCATTTGTAATACCAACTAGACAGCTTCTTCAGTTCTTGAGCACTTGTCAATTCGTTCACGGCTCCCTCATGTTCAGATTCATTCAACTCCAGCAAGCCTCAAGTCTGACCGAAATCTGTGTGACTATATTGGCCGCTTTGATTTATTGGTGTGTGAGCTGTATGCTCTGGAGCTGTAAAGCAATGAAAGCACAATAAAGTAGTGGTTACTAACCGAAAGGAAAGCGGAAAAAAGTGCACACATTCACTTTCCAAGATGGCTGCCTCCTACTACAGTAACTCGTTCATTGCGCATGTGCACATATGAATGAGTTAAAAAGGAGTGCTGCAACACGTTTTGGAAGTGTTTGGGAACTAATTTGTGCGCTCTCCTTCGATTCCTTTGTTGTTTTAGCAATCTAAAATGATGGCCACCAAAGGCAACTTCTAGATGCCATGTGGTGGGAGGACACGATATATTTTATGTCTGGGCAGCTCAAACTTTATCAAAATAGAATAACTATAAAGAAAAATCTACGGAATTTTTACCATTAAACATCTGCAAAGTATTCTTTATCACGCCTCAGATCCTCATGAATGTAGACAGTTTGCAAACCATTGCAAGAAATAGAAAATGTCCTTCTCCTTTTGATCTATTATAAAATATATTGATACCAAAAGTGTTAGAACTGGCAAAGAAACAGTGACAACACACATTTTGTTTTTATCAATGCGCGGTATCAAATGTACTAACTGTTGTTTTCGAGGACTAAATTCTTTTCAGAGTTAATTTCTGCTTTTCTTTGCAGAATTACGTTGATTCGCGCCTTAAAACGTTTTAACGAATAAGCCAAACTGAAATAGTGCTGCTGCGAGCAAAGCGAACAAGCAACAAGAACGTTGTGACAGGGGACAGTTAGAAAAGAGCCTGTAGTGCATTGATAAGGTTAACTTTACTGACTCGGTGCAGTTTTTCTTTAGTATAAAATGTTCTGTGTCTTGTGTAACCTATGTCCGTACTTTTTAAAATATTAATCTAGAAGAAGTTATAGAAAGCGTTGATAGATGAATTTACATCCAAATTTGAAGGACGAACACCAAAGTTAAAATAATTATATTTTTACTAAAGGAGAACAAAATATGTTTGAATGAAGCGACATACATATTATGTGTACACATTATTCAAGCACTAGCACAAACTAGAGTGTGTATAAACGCAAATCTTTAACTTACTTATTTTCTTGCCCAGCCTAACAATTGGAAACATAGGAAAGATATAGCTAAAATTGAGTACCATATCATGGATTGTAGTTAAAATTACTCACATACATCATTGTGCCATCACAAGTTTGTAAACTCAATAACTTACACAAACACATTTTTTAAAATTATGATTGTATACGTTTCTACAACATTTGGAAACAAGAAATTTTGAATCAGGACATGCATCTGTTCACAGTAGTGGAAAAATGGAGAAGGCCTTCTAAGCGAAATGGCCTGCTGGAGTTATATCTTACAAAAACAACAGTTCGTGTGTTTTTGTCAGAACAAGAGAGAACATTCATTTCGAACTTACCAAAAGGAATCTCGACGCCGATATAATACGACGCCGTTTGACGACACTGTCTTCAAAAGACAACGAGGACGAAACCCTGAACCCCCAACATCTGCGATAAGAACTCGGAACCTGTCTACTGCACACGTACCCCCTCTGAAAATCCGGAAAAAATTGTGTTATCGTAGTTAAATATTCTCGCATAAGTGTTGTAAAACATGTATACCTTGAATCCCGAAGTTCTATTAAATTCACACACTGTTGAGAGGTGGAGGTTTTATACAGTGAACAAATTTTAGCTTTACTTAACCTCTTGATCATCAGAGCCAACTGGCGAAGATGTCTCGTAAACCATTGTAAATATGCCATCATTCGGTGCGTAGTCAAAAACACTTGTTGTTGGTTGACCAACATCGATTAAGTTATAGGTTTTATACTTTTAAAACATAAAAGCGGAAGTTACATCTTTGAGTACATGGATGTTAAATTATGTTTTATTGTTGCTTTGAATGTCCGTCGTGTAATCATTTCTTGTATTTAGCATCGACCCTAACTTTTATGTTTGACTGGAATCTGCTTGGTTAGTCTGTGTGTAAGCAATCAAGCAGAAAAAACTTTTGTGTACAATGTTTTATAAATCTCTTCCCGAACAGTTTCTCATGTTCATACCAGGATATATTAACTTTTAAAAAACAGGAACAAGTCTTCTACTTATTATGAGTCGTGTTGCTGCAATTGGATTAAGTTCTTGCCTGCAGTTTGATGCAGTGCTTTCAAAAATTAATTTATAAAATAACTAAGTGATATGTTCGTATTGCAAGGGATAAAACTACTTAGTAACGGATTTTATATAAACACACTAGATACGCCCTTAAAAGAGAGCTAATGAAAACTTACGAACTAAGATAAATATTTTTTCATTGTATAAATCCAACTTTATTACTAAAATCTTTCCGACTTTGTCTTGATTTCGTCAACATTCGTCTAAGCTCCGGTGTTGCTGAATTTATTCAAACTCAACAGGACATTGCCTCCTGACAAAGAATTGACACGTATAGATACACTAACTCAGATGAGGTTTGAACACGTACCAATAATTGAAGTTGCAAAAGACTGCATGTAAAATGGATATTTATTCCCGATGAATACTGCAGATGTCAACATTGAACGTGATTTCTTGCCCGTACGTGAAAAGCACGTTTTAGCAATGAAATGCAATAACTGACTGAATACGTTCTGCAATAAATTTGCTTTAAAAAGATAGTAAAGGTGGGTAAAATACACTCAAGTAAATATAACTCAAGTAAACGTATATGATTTATTTTTGCTCACACAATCAATATTTGAGGCTTGTAAGATGTGTGTATTGCGCTTTTTCAACAATTCAAATTTCGTTTTCGAGTGACTACTGAATTATTTTTTATGCGTTGCAACTATTTTCAGGAAAAATTCCCAAGATACAGTCAATTGACATAACGTCTTGAGGCAATAAATAATTAACTCACATTATCATGATATATTTATGTGATGTCACAGTTTCAAATTTTCTAAAACTTCAATATTCAAAGGGGAAAATTTTAGTTTCTTGATATAAAAGAGCATAGAAAATAACGTGTAAACGAAAGCATCGCTACATCTTACATAAACTACTGAAGGTAAACAATGGAATATTTCCTGTTCATAAAGTTTGAAATAGTTTTAAAAACTTTTTAGCCAATAACCTCAAAAAAGTCCTAACATGGTTGATCACGATTAATATTGAAAATACTTACAGATTAAAGGAGAAAGTAAAATTCATTTTAGCTGGGGTTACTGTGTACTTGTCCAACATAGTGGATTATTACAACTCAAACGTGCATGGAACACCGTCCGTTGACTTTGCTGAGCCGATTTTTCCGTCATCTTACTTACTGACAATAATCACTGTTTGATCAATGCTCTATGCAGTAGGTTCAATGTTTATGAGAAGCATCTGTTATAAGGAGAAGGCGGAGCAAATGACTGTCACAAACAGACTTGCTATCAATCGCAACATACTGCGCGGGTATGGGAAACTGCCAATCAAATTTCTTATAAACAGGGCACAAAATGTTTCCCCTCTGTTAGACACACTACACTCGCAAACCATTCAACCAGAAATATGCTCTAGATAAGAACAGTGAGAGTCAGATCAAAGACTACACATAGATGGGTTGAGAATATATGAATTTTTATTTTCAGTGGCAACGAGCGGAGCGAGTATATCATACGGTATAACACCACACCACTAAATTTCTATATATATTAAGAGAAATCAAAGAATTTAGGTAAACAAAAATAAAGCAAATCAAAATATCAAATTATTCGAAAACACCTGTCTGGTCCCAAATATTATTTTAGTAGACCTAGCATTAATTAATATTTTGTGGCAGCTCAGCTTGTGTCCATCATATGAAAATAGATGGAAATAGCACGGGAAAGCGCATTCTTTCTGAAAATTTGATTGTGATTGTCGAATAGTTTCCGAGAAATAAGCGTTAAAACATTTCAACATATGGCTGGGTGGGAACCTTTGCTACATAGCTACACATTTCCTATCATTTTTCAACTTTGCAAAAACTCGTTACTCAAAACTTATTCGGGATACCATGCTCACATTTTCAGTGACATCAAATTTATCATAGTCTTTTATTATGTGTACTTCTTGATAAGAGTTTATGTTTGCAAAGGTTCGATTACTCAGGGTTTGCAACAATAAACAAGAAATTGAAGATGAAAGCCACTCTGAAAAATAAAAACAAGCGTTTATGCTAAATGTTTACCGCTAGCAGACATACTATAAAAATAAAAAAAAGAATGTGACTCTTCAAGGTTCTTTTCAACTGAATGATAGTGCTAAAATGTTTATTATCTGTGCATCTAATTTTTATACTTTTCTTGTATATATAGGGCAACCCTTCATTCTCATCTCTCATACTAAATGATATTAAAACAATTTTATCAACTGCATTGCAATTGATCTCCTTTTGGTAGTTATTTGATGTATTTTTCAACATGAGTCTCTAAAACAAAACTGTTTATAAAAGTTGTTTATAGAGAGTTGGAAGCAATCATACTCTTGACATTACAAACATAAACATGAATGAGTTATTTATCTTTTATGTTTTACTTTCTAGCAATTACTTTTAATGATTTAAACGACGATAAAGCAAATTGGAACAAAGATGGAGTTTTATAATCATAGTCATACTTGACTTTATCTATATTTATATTAAATTTCGTGTGGAGGAATAACTTTAGTATCAACAACCTCATTTATGCAGTGTCTTCAAAACTAGTTTTATAAAGCTTTAGAAACTCAAACACATTGACTACGGTATTTGAACAATTTTTTGAAAATAAATTTAAACCGGGCTATGATTTTTATGAGATATAAATGACATACATGGAACACTAAATTCGATATTTATGCATGCAAACCAAAATTACTATGCTCTCACTCTTACATATGTCGTATAAAAGACATTAATTTTTCAATTTATAGGATATCGTTATATAGTTTTCTAAAATAATAAAAAATAAGTCTTTATAACTTTAAGTATTTCAATTTTGAGAAATCCGCTGATCATAGGTTTGACCTTTTCAAATATGTTTATTGAATATCGAATTTCTTAAAACTAAGACAAGCAAGAAGATACATGATAAAGTAGCCATGTACTCTTTAATTTTATGTAACTCGTATTAAATCCATCAAACTCAGTTGTAAAAAGACCTTGTTATTCGGCAGATTTAATATAATTAGCCTCGGGTCTTGTGAATCGATATATGATTTTTAAAAAGGACACGGCATTGCTTCAGTAACGAAACTCAAAACGCATGCTAAGGAAACCAATATATAAACACTGCAACAGGTCTGAACAGATTCCAACGAGAATGCTAATGATCCATATAAAGATTACAGGAACGGCGGTCATGCTGAGTAAAATTATATCACAATATGGATGGAACTAGCTGTCTTATTCAGAAGAGAACAGCAGGCATTCTTAAAAACTATTTTACATTAGTTTCATACATAGACAGGTATCCACACAATTGAAAAGGACAAATTACAATATTATTTGAACCAGTTCTTACAGGTGAAGCTGAAGTACAATTTTTATAACTGAGTTACTGTTTAAATATATCTTCATTCCTTCAAGTGTCGTCAAGACTTGCGTTGGGTCGTATCTTGACCTTATATTAAGTAATGCAAAAAGCGTAGTTTAATCATCGCGTCTGTGATCCTGGGTGGTGTTTAATGCCTGGTTGGGCATGATCCACACAAGATATTATGCCAAGTTTACATTCTAATTAAAGACGTGATACAAATTCAATTTAACTTCCCCCTTAGATAAAAGATAAAGGCTTTTTTACCTAATTTTTGTCTGAGTTCTTGGATTATTTTGCTATAACAAGCGATGACGCGATCAAGGGAAAATTCCCTTCGGTTTTTGTTAAATCATAAGGCCAAACAGGTTGAGACTTGTTTTTAGCTTTTGGGCAATGAAATTTTCCAGTTATAACAAATCATAATTCTAGTCATTTCCTCGATCGTGAGTTGATTTTAAAAAACTTTTTGTAGAAAATAACTCGATGATTTTACGCCTTAATAAAGCAGTCCATTTAAAAGTGTGTTTCTTTAACAAGGGTTCATAGCAGGAAAACGTGATTTTAAAAAACCACTGTCAAGTACTTACAGTTTGCAGTACATTGCCACTTATTGTCACCTTGGGTCATTCTTTTTGGGACACGAAAAGCAATTTTTTCTAGGTTTGCAATCCATGTCTTGCTTGAGATACAGTAGAATGTCCAGTAACTAAACAGGTTTTAACAGGTATTTTCAACTACTGGGACTTTTCCTTTGCGGAGAACATTTCAAGCCCAACTTAAATCGAAATGTTTATAAAATACGTATGTTGACGTGTGTAATTGGACAGTGTAGGCGGAGTTAACAATTGTTACAAACAAACCAATAGTTGTGGTGTGCGAGTCTGTCAATCAGAACATATTTTAGAAAGAGCACTGTGTGCGTAAGCTATAGTACCAGACAATTTATTGTGTCAGGCCGCCTCGGTTGTTTCCACGTGGACAAGAGAAATAAAAAACACAGAGTATTCTTGGTTATAATTAAATATTGAATTATGCATTGAAATATTTTTTGTTCAAATGACTGAAAGCTTAACGTACGGGAAATGTTTCATTTGGCGCCATTTCTATGTGTTTTTATTGCATTGACTGAATGGATTGTTTTGTCAGTGTTTTCTTTTTAATGATTATCGCAAGGACATGACAGTTCAAACTGGTCGCCAAAAAGCGATAAGTATAATGATATGAAAGGTGTATTAATAAGCAAGGTACATTGCTGTGTTAGGAAAGGAAGCGCCAAGTATTATTACAGCCAAATGGAAACGCAAATTTCAATTCGTCCAAAACTTTAAACTGCCAAAATCAGTTGCACGATTCATGAGCAACGACAGTTGATCCCCGATAAATCGAACCCTCACTAACTTGAAGTTCCCGCTAACTAGAAGTAGGATTGATTTCCCTTCGATTTGCTTCATATATTTACCGTAATTTTACCCTCAGTAATTCGAACCTTTGATAACTCGAACTGCCCGCTAACTCGAACTTCTCTTCAGGTACTTTTCTTTATAATTTAACCCTCGATAACTCGAACCTCATTTTTACTGAGTAATGAGCCATAACAATTTGCACTGGAAAACTCAATTTAATCTCATTTATATTCTAATCTGCGAAGCTCTCAAGATTTATTGACAGCAATAGAGTGGCTACTAAACGCCAGGGACTGTTGACAGAATATTTTTCTAAGTAACTACTTAATTTTTTAAATATGTACTCCTGAAGAGCAGCCGGTGTTTTGTTTTGTTTTTAAAAATTAGTACCCTGTAACAAAGTTTATTAAAGTGTTCTGTTTCTATCACTTTTCTCATGGCAGGAGCGCGTCACCAAGTGGTCGTTCAAGTCTGTACCGGGATTGGTATGGCCTGAGAATGATAAATATTAACAATAAATTTAAATTTGTATAGCACTATTTTTATAGCGTTTTACAGCTAAGAAAAGTAGATAGGTATAAAGTAGTTAAAAATCTGAAAAGTAGGTAGGTATAAATAAAAATCAAGATTGCTAAAACTTAGAGAGAATAGAAGCAAAGTATGAGCAATTAGTTTTTTTATGGCTTGGATTATCATTGTTTCATTCAGAGGGTAGCTGGTGCTAAGATGTGTTTCTAGGACTGGCCATGGTCGGGTAAAAATACTCTACACTAGCATCACATGGAAAAAGGACTAGTTAACATAGTACACGTAACACTGATAGTTATGTTAAAGCTAATTAAACGTCAAATGTAACTCAGTTAGATTTGACTTCTTACTTAGAAACGGGCAAAATGGTAAGAATCGTATCACATACAATATTGGAGGATGTGGTGTGCTTTTGAGGGAGTGGTAGTAATATACTAGTTCTAACTCTTATTCGTAAGTTGACAATTTTGTGTTTAAAGGATTTTAGCTTCACAATCCAGTAGTGGTCGAGACTTACAAGTGCATCTTCGTGTGTTTCTGGTATCTTTGGCTTCTGATAAAAGCAATTGAAGTAGATGAGAACTCAGAATAAGAGAACTACAGTTAAAAACTTTAAATTATCAGTGACACAGGCTACCTTGATTACAAGTTCATTTTTCAATTACCATCATGATCAAAATATAATTGTGTACAGTTACCATTAGTTCCAAGAACCTATGGTTTTGGACACAGAGCTAATAATTTATATACGTTATTATTGACTTGCCAGTTGTCAGTATCAACTATATCCTAATACCAACATATTTAACGCAGATAAGATTTGGATGGAAACCTCATCAGGAGCAGCTCAAGATAATTATTTATTTTTGGTGAAAAAGCTATCTGCAAAATATTGTAATATAAATTACTTAACCCACTACAGCTTTTGTAATACAATAACTTTATAGTGACAATAACCGAATTGTATGGTTATTTTATATTGTTCTAAGGTTTTTTCCAGCCAATACTTATGATCTCAAAGCATTTAACAGTGAAGTGATATAGTTTTGCTGAAACCTGTAAATTTAAAGTTTTTCGTCTGATAGCCATAGCACCACTGTTCGCTATTCCACAACCGGAAATAATATAGTAGTTGTAGTGCTACTTTATCACCTTGCTATTGGCTGAGGTCCAAAAACACGTGATGAAATCTGATCACACATCTCTACATAATTATGTCAACATGGGTAAATTATTGTTTTTAGGTATGCAAATAGAGTCAAAGTAGTTTTTCAGAAATACGTCAAAAACTATTTTTTGGAGAAACATTTATTAACAATTTGACCAGCAAGTGTTTTTTAAATCTCAGAGAGCCAATTCAAAAGTTTGACACTAAACAATATATGCAGCAGAAGTAAACAGCATGAATGATGGTTATATCTTGTCCCCAAGTTTGTGTCCCTAAAAGATTTAGTGCCCACCTGATTGGCAACTTCAACACCATTACGCAATGTATAAAGCAGCAGCAATATCATCATTGGCACCACTAACAGTGTCAACATCAGTGTTAGCATCACCAACAGTATAAGCATCAACAGTACACTGCAATTACAATAAAATCACTGTTACCAAAATGACTAAAAATAAATAAAGATTGAAAATGGCTCATGGTGCGAATAGACCAAATGTTACAAACAGCAGAGGGAGATAGGAACGTGGCATTTGAAAGTATTTATAGAAAATTGTAAAATAGGGCATTATAGCCCTTATAAAACGGCTTCTAGAATCTATGGATTCTGATATCAACACTACAGACACTTTCCTCGAGTTCTACAACTTCTGGCGTATTTTTACTACAGTCTAAACACTCTATTTCCCGTTTTATCATACTTAAATACAATACGAGTTATTAGCTGAGATATATAATTGGAGAAACTTGATAATAAATAACGTAAAATATAACTAGGGGACCTTGTACATGTAACGTGAATAAGAAACAAGGTTTATAAATTAGCTTAGCTTTTACTATATACACGAAAACTGTCGAGATGAAACTTTTTTTTATAATCTAGCCTTTACCTTTTCAGATTTTATCGCTGAGGCACGATTAATTATTTCAAACAGGTTTAAATTGCGACTGGAATACCTTTTCTCACGGGGAAAGAAAGAAGGGGGCTTATTACAATGATATATAAACGGAAAACTTTTTTGTAAGTAAAGGTGTCGATTATACTTGAAGACCCCTAACCCTAAGGAAAGGTGGGATGCTTAAAAGCTTGCCCTATGTCACTGTATGTAAGGTTCAACACTTACAGAAATAGTACCAATTGCAAACGTCTTGCTTTATTTTTGATTACGACAATACGTGCAAAAGTGGTGTGGTTGGAAATTCATTGCCCCCATCACACAATAGCTTATTGCAGAAATGCTGCTTTCCTCCTTTCTAAGACTTCTGATACATCTCTGGTTCCTGACATATTTGGTTTTTATAGTATATATAACAGTCCAAGTAGTCTATGATGGCTAGTATAAGCGTTAGCAGTTCTAATAGACAATAACAATGGAAGTCCTATAAATTATCTCATGGGCCAATTATTACAAAATGCTGCAAGCTTAATACAAAACACATTCGTCATTACAAAATTCTTCACTACAACCCTGGTTTTAGTAGACAGTTTTAGTTTCTGTAGGGAGCATTGACAACTTTTTTCAATGCTCCCAATATATTATTATTAAAGCCGTTATTATTACTATTATTACTGAAAATATTTTGCAGTTTGTTAGTCAGTGTCTAGAAATGAAACCTAAATATTCTGAAAAGTGGAACAGCAAAATGGTTGTTTACTTACTTGTTTGGCGTAACTTCGTTCTCCTCAGATGCTTTTGCTGCTGTGTTCATCTAACAGGAAAAAATGACAACGTACAAATTAAAAGATGTTAAACGAGGGATTTCTAATATGAATTACAGTATACACCATATTCTCCGAACATGAACATTAATCGCATATCCTAGACCATAGGCAATTGCTTCATTTCTTTCTTTTGGGAAGAGGAACCTCGACAATTTAAAGTAACATAAATAGTGCTCATTCATTTAAAAATACATCAACTGATATTTGTTTCGACTTCTCGTGGCAAATAGACGTTTTCCTCTCAGCATATCCATTCGAATGTTCGATACTTACTATCACAAAACTAATCCAAAAGGAGAATCGCTAACAACATGACAGAAAAATTACTTAAATATAAACCTCAAAATATTGAGCAAATACGCTCAAAAATACTATTCCGGACATGAGAGGGATCGCATGGAATGTGTCTTTGCTCGATTCGTTCACATCATTTACCTTTTGTGAAGAAAAGTGCAATAATTACAACGATTTCCTAGCTTTCTCTTTGCCCGTTACTTTCAGTCTTGTTGGCAAAAATGCCGCTACCCATAAATTCACGGGGTCTCTAGCTCTTCCCCAGTCCGACCGAGCAGATCTGGATAATTGAATACACAGAAGACTCGCATGTAAGCTATGTTGAACAAGATTCCTCCATTTATCACGAAATTTTTGTACTACACGCCTTGTAGCTTGGTTATTGTCAGGGAAATGAAACATCCAGCAATGTGCTAATTACTGGAACCAAAGTCTACCTCATCTTTAACCAGATTGGTTTGTTTATTTTTCGGAACTAATACAAGCAAAAGTAGATATATTTTCCCATGAGCGGACAGAAAAAAATGCTGACAAGCAACACTCATAGGAACGAAGAAGCGTGTCAACGAACCCCGTTACATGTCTTGAACTACTACACTTCTGAATAAAAAGCCCTTTCTTTTGACCATAAAATGAGGAACCATATCATAAAAGTGATTAAAGACTCGATTCGAGAATTTTTCGTGCGGTCTCCTTCGATCTGTTCGCTGTTTTAACATCTGTAATGTTGGCTGCCAAAAGCAACTATTGGACGGCAAATGGTGAGAAAACACGATGTAATTTTTGCCAGGGCAGCTACAACACGAGTCGTGAAGAAAACAGTGCGACAACTGTGGGTGTATTGTGGACATAACAGTTTATTATCATTATTACAAGTTGAATTGTGTAGTATATCAAGCTTTTTCGCAGAAGCTATCGAGCTGTTGGTAGTCCAATCGCTGTTAAGATAATGTTTTGAATGAGTTCAGTTTTGTTTCTTCTTCGAATGTGAACTGCAACATGTTTTCACCTCAACAAACTCTCCAAAATTGCCTTTCCAGTTCAATTTGTCAGAGACAAGTTAATTTGAAGGATTTTTCAAAGTATTCTATCTTGTCTGTTTGCTTGTGATCTACCTTGAATTCTGTTTGCAAGCGTGTACGCTGTCACTACAAGATCAAGAATTGTTGCACATTGTGATATAAAACTGGATATGAAACAAATTAAAGGTGAACAATATTCTAACATCTATGTTTTTTCAAGTGACAAGTAGAAATTGCATAATAATAATTTCCTTTTGCTTGTCTATTACAACAACAACAACACAACAATATTTATTTCAGTACCAATTTATATATATATATACATAATTATAAGAAAATAATAAAAAAAAATAACAATTTACTAATTTATAATTTGTAAACGAATACATACAGAGGGTAATAATATCAGTTACAGTGTAACGGCAGTAAGGCAAACATTATAGACGACCTGAGTACAGTGAGATAAACAAGTTGAAGATTTCAAATATGTTTGGGATGACGTAAGCTATGTAATGAACAATGTAGTGTGTAGTAGATCAGGCGGAATCGATCTGTTTGT
>JANSTQ010073107.1:0-14843 GCA_026167885.1 Bergia puertoricense | reverse complement strand
TTTTTTTACTTATCCCTTATCCCTAATATTATTTTCTCATTTATCCCTTATCCCTAAAACCCCTAACAGGGCCTCAACAACGTCAAACAACATTGCATGTAAATTATTCTTCCATTCTCCCTCCCCACCCCCCTCAAAATAAAATGATCGGCCATTTGCTATTTCTCAGGAGATCAGGAAATGTGTGGTCAACTGAAATGCGGGTTTTCGTCGAAGGTTGCTTTCATCAGTCTTTCCTTGGAAAGTTGGTCTCGTATGACTTGCGAGTCGACACGTGGCTGACACTCTATACATTTTAAAAATGTATCTGTGCTTACTTGAACTCAACTATTTCAGTTTGCCTAACATCCTCGTCGACATTGCATCAACTCAGTAGACTTATCATAGAAAATCAACTAACAAATTCAGTCTGTATGTCGATTCTTTACAGTCGATATCATTTGTACATATATTGCACAGTCTGATCAGTACCAAATGACCGTAGAAACACAAAGGATTCAGTTGTCAAGTTGTGACGCCGTATTTATTCACTCCACCGTCAAAAATCATCATTGATTTTAATAACAGCAGCATATTTCTAGTCTGTTTGTCTGAAGGGCTCTCGAAACAACCTTGTTTGCTTACTGTAATATTACCTATCTTTTATTTATTCACGAAAGTAGTTTATATTTCAGGTAAATAGGGTGGTGAACAAAGCGATGCCATCACTTGTCAACACATTTTTCATATATGAACCAATACGAACCAATTGATAAAATACATTTTAATTAAAAATCTGTAATAAAGTTAACTACTCAACTTTTTTCTTTTATTTTTGGGGCGAAGAGAATTTCGACAGCTTCTTGTAGCTTCCTTGTCTTCACTTTCAAAATATATGGATCCAAATTTCATATTGCTGTAACTACTCAAAAATTCAGTTTTAAAAATGTCAAACTAAAGTGACAAAAAAGAATTCAAAACCATTTGTTCTGCGTTGCGCTCTTCCTTTTTGCAGTATAAGAATACATTCTATTTTGTGGTTTAAGACCAAGGCTGATTGCTCTCAATTTGTGAGAAACATGGGCTCATATGTTTTTAATTCGTTTCATAGCCGAAAGTCACTGAATATGTTGAGACCTATTCCAGGTACCTAAAGGACCTTCTGTTTGCAAATTGAAACTGTACAGACGACTATAATACTTCTGAAAATAAAAGGAAGCAAATCAGTGACTAATTATCAGTATGAAACACAAAATGCCGTGTGCTAGCAAGACTTACTGACTGAAATGAATGGCTCGCGTGTTTACCAAAGACTAGTTGTTTGTAAACGTAGTATAGATTTTCCATTTTCAAAAATACATAGAAAGAAAATTTTTTTAAGTGTCAGCCTATGGCATGTTCTTGGTACGTTTTTCAAGGCCCTAACATTCTTATATAAAAGGTTCTTAAAAAAACAGTGTAGCTAGGTCATAATAAATATCCCCATGAATGATTTACTTGGTAGTTGGGTATAAATGAAGATGATAAATGTTAGATATCCATTAAAAAAGTTGGATTTCTTTAGTTATGGATTCTCATGTCTACATTGGTCTTTTTTGTTGTTTGGGGTATACATTTATGGAAAAAATAAAATTATCTAGTTACCTGAAACCCCTGCCTAATCCCTCACCCATTAAAGTACTGGCCACCCACCAAGAAATCTAATAATTTGACGAAGGATTCTACCGCACTACTACTGAGATTTGATTATCAACAAAATATTTTCTGTAACAAACTAATCGACTGGGCTAAATAAGCCAATAATTTAGAGATAAATAGAGAACTACGAGGTGCAGTATTGCAAAATTATCGTCCAGGGAACAAGAAACTGATAGAAAATGGACTTGTAACTTTGTATTTACAATGGCAAGCCATAAACAATCCAAACACGCATGCGCAATAAAAGCTAATCACAGGTGCAAATAGCACAATGTTCAAAATAGTCACTCATGCGCCCTTCCATTTTAGTGTAAAGACCATTTTCGTTACACATTTGCTTAAGGTGTTGCTTAGAACTTTGAAAGATAGATGGAGTATACAAATTTCAGGAGGTGAAGAAAATGTCCGCTCTAACTTACTGGCGGGAGCTGAAGTTAAAAGATGTTATTAAAATCGCCTGCATGGCGCCAATGAATTTTAAAGTTGTGGTATTGGCATTCATGATCAAAAATGATATAAAGCTCAAAACACACTGAAACTTTGTACACCTCAACAATTGGAAAACTCCTTCCCAACAAGCTCACGTAAAAACAATGAGGGCTTACTCACGAACTAAACAGAAACAACGCGAAAGTGCGCAATTTTGCAGAGGGCGGAAATTACATTTTTTGTGGATACAAGTTTCTAATATTGACAGTTTGAGCGGACTCTGATTTTTGGAACTCTAATGTGGAAATTGTTTACAAAAAGAAACAAATCCAAGTGTGAGAAAAATTGTTAGAAGCCGGTTTATTGATTGATATAAAAACACACTAAATCGTTGCAGAGACAGTATTGTATTTCTCAGTTACCACGGGACTGAAGGGGCAAAAAGTAAATCTTAAGCTAAATATTTTGCTTAAATTTATCTGAATGTAGTTGTTTTACTGGTTGGAACCTTGATTTGTATGTATCCTTGTTAAATTCAACCATAAAATTAGTTATAATTACCGCAATTTTCTGAAAACTTATCTGGTTTAACGTATAGCAGAATCTGCTTTTGTAAAGGAGAAACGATTCTTTGTCTAACGATTCAACTAATAACTTGCACACATTTTTCATCAAATGCTGTGATGCAAAGTTTCAGTTAATTTTTTGTTTTAGGTAGCGTATTCACTAGTTTAATAAAACATATTTTATGCAAAGTTTACAAGATAAACTTAGATAAAAATGAAACTTTAAATAAAAACATACCTAAGTTTTCCTCGAAGTAGCTCCAACGTGACAAAATCACCTGTGCTTCCAGCGGCATGTAAAAGAAGACCCGAAGGCTTGATACTTCTAAACAACAAGTAGATTTCGTCGTGGACTGATTTTAATGGCGAGTTTAACGTATAAGTTACAAAACTTGAGCCATCGAAGTTCATTTCCACAGTATCTACAGACGTCGCCACTTGTACAAGCAATAATACTGGAATCAGTGCCCTGTTCCGCGTATGCATCGTTCAACCAATTTCAAAGAGTGTTCTATTTCCTTCTTTGCATTCAACCTAACTACTGCAGTTGCTTGCGCCCTATCTTCGATTCTGTCCAAATTATCGTGGAATCCTCGTTTTATACCATAATCCACTGTACCCTAGCAAGTAAAACAATGCAGTCTCGCCTTGTGAATTCCTTTTGAAAGACATCAGTTATCAAGCCGGGTGCCTAGAAAGCAAATTCACAAGGTGGTCACTGACAAAGCAACATTGTGCATTTCACCTTGATCCACAAGGAGATAAACATATTCCATTTGTCCACTTCAATATTAATTATGTCACATTGCTGGTTTATTGATCTTTGGAAAAATCCAGTGATGACAGAACAGGAGAAAAATCACCATTTCTCTAGACGTAGGAGCCCCACCAAAGCAAAATACAGTAAAAGGGCTTCTAATTCAGAAGATGCAGAGATAGCGATATAAGCTCACTTTAGCGACTGTAACCAACGTTTTTCTCCGTCCGTCGCCAATGAATTATTACTGAATCGATTCGCCAGTGGAAATTGTATTGTCCGCTTTCTTGGAAAATAATTGGAGCAGAATACAAGCTAATTGTCATATACGAAAACAAATATACTTCGTTACCTCCCAAAATCTTTTTGAGATTTTCAACCTGTTTTCTCGCATATGGGTTTTGTCGCTACCACCCAGAGTATTTGTTCTCCAGATCAAATAAGAAACAAAAACTGGTCCAGAAAGAGTTTTTTAAAATACTATCCTAATTGACCTTTCTGTATTCAATGTTATTAATATTTAAGAACGAGCGAAAACCCGTGAAATAGAAGGAGTGAGTTTCGTAATAGAAGTAGAAGTAAAACCGAAAACCAAAACACATCTTCGACAGTGGGCTGACACAAAATCACAATTTTAGAATCATTCTGGCAGGCATTTTTTGTGTTCTCAAAAAATCAGATTTAGTACTTTTCTTTGTTGTCTGTCACGAAATTAGAAAACCTAGGGTGGATTTTTCGATTAATTAAAACTGCTCCAGACTAAACTAAGCGTTATATCAGTTAGCTAACCAAACTACATTCAAGTTTATGAAACTGGGAATTGGTCGATATAAAACGCGAGCTGATTATCCTATATCTAGGCCATTATGAACTGTGTGAGAGACGTGACGTGCTCTGTCAATCTGATATTTTAGGACGAAATATTTACAAGCCAAGCGACTTATAAAAGACGATTTGTCGTAGACTTATTTACAAATTTCTCATAATCGTAATTAAATCTTGCGGTGATTTTCTCTAAGAGCAAATGACAGTCAGCTTTGAGCTGGCTCATCAACGCAGAACTTTCGGATTAAAACGCAACTTATAATAGACAGGTGAACTTTAGAAATAGCTCTCGATAATTTTTCCCTCACTGCCGGCTCTTATAATTAAGAATGAAATTTTTGTTTACTTTTCCATTTTAGGTTTGCCAATTAAATTGTGTTTAAAGCATTTCGTAACAATAGGCTAATAATGTGTTTCTGTCAATATAATGTTGTTATTCAATAGAATCCCGTTGCTAATTGTCGTTTGAATCAGTTTGTGATTTTGGTAGCCTCCAAAACGAAACTACCGAACTGTCAAACAAACTGTCGCAACGTTTGGTTTTCCAACACAGCAACGTCTGATCGTGTAGGGCCATATTTATATTGTATCTATGTAGTCGACTTTCAAATGTCTGTTTTCCTAAATATGGCGAAATACTAACGCTAATCTCATTAAAAATTTAGTTGCCACGTGCTAGTTCGAGAGATCTATTAAAAAACGGTTTAAAAGTGTGGATTTTCTCGTAAAAAGACTGAACGTTGAACAAAAGAAGAAATTTATCCTGTCATTTGTTCATATTGAACTGTCGAAGAAACTGAGATGGAAATAAATGACACGTGTCATGTGATAAACGTTTAGCCCACCAGCCATACAAGCTGTTACAAACTCCTCTGGAAACTCACCGTGGAACAAATAGTTTAAATAAACGAAAACAGATATTGTTTCTCTGTGCAGTTTAATGAATGCTTCGTGATACGAAATCAATAGAAAGCTGACTTGTGCTTTACTTTATATGAAACCATTCGAGAAAAACCGAATAGTCTTTGGAGTTCCCACAAATTACAGCTAAATTAATAAACTGTGGACATAAGTTCTACTCGCACGCTAGTTGTAATTAGAAGAGAAAGGAGTTTTGCTTCTATTATTGAACACAATAAGGCCGGCACGCGTTTTGGTGCAGAACTGTATGACCTCAATCAGGGCACGTAAAGCCAACTTTCCCCATGAAAGTAAAGGAGATTTAGTGTCAATCATTCAAAATCTTTAATTTAAAATGAAGACCTAATATATGACCTTTTTAGAAACGTTCAAACAGACTGCGTTTTGATTTGCTCGTATTCGTTGAAGTAAAGGCTATAATCGATTTCTTTTATGATTTTTGTTTTGTTGTTAGTCTACGAAGCCCTTTGTTTGTCAAGGAATGAATATTTCACCTTTAGTCCGCTCGCTATTTTTTTTTGTGATGCTGATCGAGAAAGAACCTTATCTGAAAATCTTTGTTTGGATGAAAGCACTCATTTCCGTAGATTCCCTCGTCATTGATCAAATGGCACATTAATTCTCAGATGAAATCATGACATTTGAACAGGAAATCAACAGAGCAGCTGACGGCTATCTCAATCTCTATTGTCACCGCGGCTTTGTTCTTAAGCTATTCATTTTCTTTCCCATTTATCCAAACAGTATCCGAGTATCAAGTACTTCAATTGTATGAACCCTTCTTCCAAGAACAAAATCATGCAAGAAAACCAAGGTTTGACAGGAAAAAATTCAATTAAAAAAAAGTTGAACTACTCAGGTCTATAAACTCCATAATTTTGTCGGAAGCGACATATAGAAGAGTTTTTACCCTTATTATGGATTTGTAATTGGAATTTAACGAAATTAAATGCCGTGGTAAACATTACTTTTTAAAAAGCGTGTGTTTGCAAACATAAAGATACGTATTTATATGACAAGATCACTAAGAAAAAATAAAGTTACTGTTTCGATTTATAGTAGTAAAATCTTTACATTGGATTAATAAGAAGAGGGCTAAGCTTGAAATGCTTGAAATGCATGTGGTATGAGAATAAGTCTGCTCCGGTTCAGATTTTGTTCTATTTGTTCATCAAAACACCCGAAGACAAATGCAGCCTTAAACCAGGTGGAACATCTTCTACAAAGTCTTATTTGTGAAACGTGCTTTGTTCAACTGAAATGGGATTTAGACGTTTACTTTTCAGTTTAAAAAAACAATCTCCGCCCTGACCAGCCCCAGGAACTATCGAGTTGGTCCAGTTACGACAGAACCGACGGCGTAAGTATCGTAAGCAGTCCAAAATAATAATAAGAAATCTGCTCAGCAAACATACAGCACGTTTTACCCATAAACTTGTTTTCTTATCACTCTATTACCAGATAAGCAAATCACTAGATTTGTACCTCTGATGTTGAAAGTAATTCACTTGAATTTGAGTGTTTTTTTCTAATACATATCCTTTGAATAAACCGCAAGTGTAGAGTTTATCTAATGTAAATTTTAAGTCAAACTGGGAATAAACAAAGGTTACATTTCTTGTTTTGTTCTGACCTCTCGCGGAGAATTTTATTGATTCACATATAATCGTTTATTTAAGAAAACACTGATTTCGCGTCGTATATTGTATCTGTTCTGTGCGCTTAAAGTGCGGCCTGTGTTTGTGTGTATCAGTCATTTCGGTCAAACCAGTTTTATCACATAGAAAATAGTTGTATTGCAACTTTATATCTGTGGCGCAGAATCATTGTGGGTTTTCTATTTATTAATGCTTTTTATTTTGCCATTTCATTTGAAGCGCCTCAAAGCGTTTATGATTTGCTATCACGCACAACAAATTCTGTTTTAAACTCTTTCTCCGTCATCAGGCTGCAAGTAAAACATCTTAGTTCCGAGAACAAACGTTTCAGTGCCTGGGGCAGCTCCTTCTCCTGATGTAACTGGTTTTACAGGATAGCAGTAGTACCAAAAATCTCCGGGGGAGAAACATGTTCAAGTGAAGTTCAATTTTACTGTGGTTAAGGCGGTTCTCCGTGGTAAGAAGCGCATGAAAAGCAAAGACTTATGACCTGTCGTATTATTTATTGACGTGAAAGTTGTTCTGTGGCTAAACCTCCTTGCATTGAGGTTGGTAAATTCCTAAAATCTGAAAGGTTAACAATAGTGTGCTCTAAGACCACATTTTAATTTACGTAGTCGTCATTTTTGTTATTCTTAGCCCCACTACCTGGAGAAATTTTTAAAAAAGGACACACTTGCAGTTAAGTAAGCGCTCGCCGGTTTTTGGAAGCAACTGCAGAGCGTGATCCCGTGCAGCCGGTCACGGGAGAAATCACAAACGGCGATCACAAAATTGCAGCAGCTGAGACACGGTGAAACAAAAGAGGAACAAAACATAGATCTCCTTTGCAAATCCATTCGATCGGTTAAAAATGATAACATATTTGGAAGAGTTTTTTCGAAAGAAATCCAGACCTAAACAAAGACGATCCCTTACCTTTGACTGATCGCGCCCCCACAGGCAACAAGTTAGACTTGCAGTCACATTTCCTATTGTAATAAGAGGAACGATTTTGTGAGATCACGGAGGAAATTAACTGGTCTCTTTCAGTATGGCTCTTCTATTGTCGCTCTATTCTCAAGCTAGCTATCTGTGCCTCGATCGCGAGACTCTAGTCTTCAATATCACTTATAAACAATTAGGCAACTCATATTTTACTAATGATTTTAGTTTGTCACCTGTTCCGGGAAGCAGGTCGAAAAAGCACCTCAAAAATTGCTGCGAACAGACAAGACGGCTCCAAATATCTGGGCTTCGGAAGGCCACGAGAACGATTTCCTCGCCGCTGCCAATCCTTAACAGCAATCGGATGCAAGGTTAAGATCTTGTACAAACGTTTTTAAAAGGGGAAAACTACTTTAAACACTTTCAATCACAAATATTTGTTTAAGGCACACGCGCTTTCCTGGGATTTAAGACTTGCGGCTTTCTGTGGCAATGATAAAAGCAGTTTCGGAACCTTCCTATAAAATGCTCAGATGCACGATAAGCCGTCAATGACTATTGTATTAACACACGAATCTTATAAGACCTTGCGGAGTGGCTGTTCAAATGGCAGCTCACTGTCTGTTCACTGAGCTTCCTCATTCAACCTCGAGTGTTTTTACACTAACAAAAAAGCCACTTTTAAATTCTCTTAACAATTTGTGTCTGCCTTCACGTACTCAAAACTGCGGTTTCGATCTTCTAAAAAGGCAGTAAATCATTTAATCAAACCTATCCCCTTTCCGTGTCTGCACATTTCTGCCAATCAACAATTTTTGTTTCTTGGACTTCTAAGTCAGTAAAAGCGATGAGTTGAACGCCTTTTTAAACATGTTCAATCTAAACCTCTCAATTTTACGATTTGATGTAACTGAAGATTCTAACGTGTAAAAACGTTTTCGCGCAAATAGTCTACTTTTCAATGCACAATACCTCTTTGCTTAATAAATGAAATTTTCCCATTTATATTATGGAAGCTAGAACTGGTAGTATTAATGACCGTGTAATCATCTGTCATTCGATACTCTATTCAGAGTTGCAGTCTGAATTTTTTATAAAAATTGGACATTTCTTTGTTTGCGCATCAATCCATGAGCTATGTTTCCGATGGCCTTCAGCCTTTTGTAGTTTTTACAATACACAGAGTGTGCCTGTAATGGAGAGTTAATGCAGTGTTCTCACTGTATCCTCAGAGCCTGCATTCTCTGTTAAGTAGTCATATATCAATGCAGTTCATATATACAGAAATCTTTCCATCTATTCATTATCGTTTCTAAATGGCGTGGGCGGTATGTTTTCAGAGAGAATTTCTTTGGTGCTAAATTGTCTACAAGAAAAACTATTTAAGTAAACCACACAGTAGTAAAAAAATCTTATAGTAAAGGCTTCTTTGAATTGAAAAACATGTGCATGATTCTTTTCCTAAATTATCTGGCCTACGTACGGTCGCAACAGGCCGACTGACTTAATTATTGCAATTGTAAGAAAGCAACTTAAGGCCGTAAAAGAAAGCATTATTTGTTAAATGATGTCTGTCTATCTATCTGTCTGTCTGTCAGTTAGCATGGATGAAAATTGGTCATTTAAATGTTGCTTGGCAGAGATGCCAGCTTGAATGAGTAAAGGACACTACTTTATTGATATTATCCTCCCTCGTTACGTTCCTATCTACATGTTAGTCAGTCAGTCAGTTCTGTATGTAACAATTATACCTACATAATTATATTTTCCTATCTCTACTATTTCTATAGTCTCCCCGCCTAGACTATCTTCAGCTATTTGCGGGAGGGAGATACTGTTGTAATTACTTACTGCTACTACTATCACTAATAATAAAGATTGAATTGAAAGATTGAAAAAAAAATTTGAAAGATACCGTATTTGTGGAATCGAACCGTTATAACTGCTAACGTTTGGAAGCTGAATAATCAGTAACTAAAATAAACTGTGCAGTCTTTTTAAGGCATTTTTTTAAAAAAAAGTATGTGGAATTATAGTTTTTGTTTAAATCTTATCGAATGGAGTAAATTCATTCGAATGCGACAATAAAATTTCGTACTGTCTGATTGGCCTCGGCGTTTTGGTCGAATGTTTTCTGTTGCGGTTTTGCAGTTTTGCACTTTTTCCCCTTGTTTTGTTGTTGTTTCTAAAGTTTTAAAACACTTGAAGTTCCCCTTCATTCTTGTGTTTACGACAAAAACAACTTTTTCCCCAGCTCTTCAAAAGCTCCGGTTGACGGTTTCAAGCCACATCCTAGTATTGGTGTTTGGAACCCTTGAAGCTCAACATCGCTTAGGGTGAAGATATATTGGTGCATTAATCGGTACTTTTCAGCCAGATCTACCGGCTTCTCGTTTTGAATAAAACTACTGTTATTTCTTTAAAATTTGGAAATTAGAGCAATGCAATCCAGTATAGCCTCGTCCTCAGGCAGCTGTGAAGGTGTTTCGAGGGAGGGCGGAAATGAGGAAAGAGCAACGGAGATGGTCAATTAACCCGAACGATGGTAAATGGTAAAGGTAGTGAGCTCGACACGCCATTCTGAGTTGCGTGAGGAGGAGGTTACTACTATGAGAAAATGAGAAAATGCGATAATTTAGCTCGCAATTATCTCTGAAGATTGTTCATTAATTGACTTCAATTCAAAGTCTGGACTAGGGGCTATTTCCATTTGTCAATCTACGGGTCATCACGATCGGTGAGGTCTCAAATGGAACACGAAAACAGGCGTAACTGGCCTGGATAGCTCTCCTTAAGGATCAGAGCCGCCTAATTCTGCTTTTCTGCCCAGTGGGAGCGCGGGATTTTGCTGCTTATGGCAGGGAAAACTTCACGTGCGCACTTGACAAATTGTCTTGACCTTTTCATTAAGAATAGGCGGAACCAGATGGAAAATGGCCAAATTTGTGTTCGTTTGCTTCCAGGGGCTCACACAGCTAGTTTATCTAAATTATTATTATCTCTTTCCTAGTCTGGTTCAGGCTTCCAACTGGCATCTTGAAAAACGTCAACAATATTTTAAGCCTGGCCAAACGGAGATGCAAGACCATGAAAGTAAATGAACATGAACATGCACAGACTTAAGCTCTTCTTCGATCTCTCAACGCAAGATTGTCGCAAGTCAACAGAAGGTCATGCAATTTGGTGGCTGAAACGAACTGCAAGTTGAACGCACGTTTGAAGGTCAAAACTTGCACAGAAAGCCATGTAATTTTGATAAGCAGGTTTGATAAGCATATTGTTGCACGAACAGTTAACTTTCACAAGCCTGTTCCTGTTCATACCGAGGCCCACATTTCCCCAAATTTAAAGAACAAGTCAGAAACAAACTCCAGCTCAAGTGGAGGCTTCAATTCATAAAAACCAAAATTTTCAGTTAACTTGGTTTGGACTGACAGTTAAATAAGAACATTCTAAAAACAATTTAAGGCTGAATTTTCCCCAAAGAATTAAAACCAATACTTGGCCTCACAATTATTCAAGCCCGAAATGAAATGAAGATGTCTTAAATTTAAAAGAACACTTGAGGCTGAATACGTTGATAAGAAAGATCCCAAACCCGACGCTCCTATAAGGACATTGAAATCCAATCAAATTTAACGGAGTGTATAGTAGAGCTTTCACGCACTTCTCGACTATTCCTTGTCACCTGAAAGCAATTATTCCTTGATTATTGTTTTAAAGTAAAAGACAGTGTATCTAGTTTCGTGAGAACAGCGATACAAAGCATTGCACGAGTAAAATTACTGACTAAGAGAGCGCTCAAGGAAAATTAACAACTTGAACCTGTCATTATTTAATGCTATCTCAGTATCTGATCGAAGATTCAAAGACAGGTCTTCCGTGATCATCATACTTTATCACACTTACCGGGCTTCGTTTGACCATTTACATAACTGCATTTCCACCCACCAAGTAAAATGGTTCAGCTATCCTCCCATTAGAAACTGAACGCATTGGAAGCATAATCTCCTTTGACTTTAAGATAAGATTTAACACAAAACCCCACCGGAAGAAAAGTTCAGAGAATGTACAAAAAGTTCATAAAAAGTGTTAATTGTGGTTTAAACCGATTTTAATTATAATAGGCGCATTTTCTAAATTGCCATTAAGACCATTAAAATTTTCAAGACCCCATGTCGTAATTGTTCATTGAATGTGTTAATGTAGTGTTGGTGAGACTTTGCTTTTTAACTCATGAAATAGATTTCAGTTTAATAGTCCTTAATCTGTTAATCTTTTGTTTCTTTTGTTTATTTCATTCTATTTTGGGCATGACTTGCTTGGACTTGCTTTCTGCGTTAAGTAAATTCACTATAGGATCTTTTTGTATACGAAAACATTCTTTGCTATCAATGAATCTTAAACTTCCTAAGGCCTGTTTCAAACGTCGTGCTACAGTCGAACTTAATCGAAACCGCTAAACTTTACAGTAAATATTCGTCTAAAACAAATTGTAAAATCCGATGAACTTAATTTATCGGAGGTGATTTAACAATTGTACAAAACAAACTATTCAGACTTATATATCTCGTTTTGAACGTTGGGTTTGTAGCCAAGTTTTACTGGTTCAATTAAGTTCGACTGAATTAAATTTGACCGTAGCACGACGTTTGAAACAGCCCTTAATCGCGCTGCAGCATCAATAGCGTGAGCTCGGAAACTATGGTAACAGTTAATTAGTGAACAAGACCGCCAGCCACGATCCTTGTTGTAACACGAATATTTGTATCTTGGAGAACGCATCTTCAACCAAAAATATTCGTTGCCTGAAACAATTAGGTTTCATCCATCGACACTGAATCAAAGCATTCTATCGTAACGTTTAAGCTTTAGACTTTAGTTCTAAATAAAACTTTCAAGTTGTAACTAGCAATGAACTTATTATATATGAAGAATTATATCTTACAGTTTCGCTTTTCCGTGATTCTTATAATAAGAGTTGTACAGTTATTGAAACTAACATAAGTAATTGCGACTCAAAAACTGAATAGAATACCTGATAAGCCGGTGAAAACTGGAGACGTACATCTAAAATGTAAACCGATGTTTCGTATCTAAAATCCAATGTAGACCTTTTGCTCAGTGAAATTTCTGCAACATGAATTATATGAATTGTGTCTGAATTGCTCAGACAACTCAAGACTCGGAAACGACTATCTGATAAGACACTGTTTAAAACATAAAATTTATCTTTATGTATATAGCTTTTATAATATTCAAAAACTCGCAAGCTACAAAAAGAAACACAACTGCTATTGTACATCCAAAGGTCAGCCATTGAAGGTTTAAGAAATGTCTACATTACTCTTTGTATTTCAATAGAATTGTTTCTATAGATATCCTTTCTTGTATTGAAAAATCCACGTGTATAGACAGCTGTAGCTTGGAATATTAATAGACATTGATAGAGCTGTTTTTGTGAGGGATGACAATAGTAAGGCAATGAAAGTTGATCACTCGTTTCTCGTCAGCATTCGCCCGGAATTTGGACCCCGTATATAAAATAATTCATAATTTAAAAAAACGTTCCCAGAGCTTGGAAAATTGTTTTAAATGATCAGTGATTAAAATATTTTATATAGGGTATACGGCCCGCATCTGCATGAACGTACTGCCGAACACAAGAACGGTGCCACTGGAAACACCTAACAGACGGATATGAATAACCCAAAACAACACCCATACAGCACTTCTTCTCCATTCTTAGGAAACGTAGAAGTAAATCTGAGTGTCTTATCTTTGAAATGCTCTACATTAGAGACTTGAAACCTATCCTTAACAACCAGACTCTGTTAGAGCTAAACTCTTCTTGAGGACATTCTATTGTTGTCTCTTAGATTTTATCTTTTATGAGAATTTACCATTCATCTTTATATTCATATGCTGTTAGCTTTCATTTTGACTAGATAATTACGTTAGCATTGTCTTTTAAATTTTATAATTCGTGTTCCATAGGAATTACAATTTATATTCATATGCTTTTTATAGTCTCATTTTGACTTGATAACGACGTGAGTAAAGTCGAAACGTCGTCGATTTTAAATTTCTTAGTTTTTTAATAGTTTAATAGGCTTCATTATTAATTTAATTTCCAAGAAACCTCTTACTCGATTAAAATTTTGTTAGATTTAAGTATTCCAAATGTATTGTAAGGAACGCCAACAAACGTTTTTGTTGTTGTAGTTTGCAAAATGGTTAGCATCTTTCCGCGGTCAGGCAAATTCAGTCTTTTGAAAATTGGATCCCCCATATGTCTTGATCGCCCGCTCTCGCTGTCGTTGTGTTTTGAGAAACATGTGACGGGAGGCTATTGCTATTCATTGGGAAATATCTTTAAATCTTAAAAAAGACACTTCTCGTTCGCTTACCGTCTCGAGACACTTTTTCAGCAGGCAAGACACGATAAAAGGAACCACTTCCGCGCAGAGGCAACTCCACGTGAGTTTTTGAATGAGGGAGAACAAGGGAAAGTGATAACCGAACGAGGCGGAGACTGGGGTGAGGGTTCACTTCTTCCACACATCTCTAACTCACTCCCAGTCTCCTTAGCCATTTATTTTTTCACATTTATCAACGTTATTCACCATCACACGCCCTTGTCATTAGTTTTTTTTGTTTCCGTTATTTTAGACTAATATCACTAAAATTACTTGCATGGGAGGCCTCGACAAATGCAACGTTTGATAACTTAGCTCTTGTAATATTTTAAGGGAAACTGAAGGTCATGTTTGGATGAAACGCTTTATCCGGTAAGGACTGAATGTACCTGGCACAAAAGTGATCAGATAAGCTTCTACAAGGCAGGGGGTTGATCTAGTAATTTTGATATGGGGGGAGGCTGTATGATCTATCAAGGAAACAAGCCCCCGGGTTCCCCACCCTCCACTCCCTGCTAAGACAATTTGAGCGCAGTTTTAACCATATTCACAAAATTGAAAATATGTTTTCGAAATAAGTTTGCTTCGAACTCAAAAGGCCCGTACCCCTCCCCCGCCCCCCGCTCCTGAACTCCCAACCTGAAAACCAAGCAAGCCAACGGAA